>JAJJMB010007708.1:28270171-28408514 GCA_023531105.1 Papaver atlanticum | reverse complement strand
AAGAAAGAATTGCATGAATATTGATTAGATTGTATCACTTAATTGGTAAATGGTGGAATCCAAAGTCTCGGTGTCTTTTTTTATAATTTTGATACAATTTTATTTGAGTTATCTAATTTAATTTAATTCTAAAAAAATCCTTCACAATTTCGAGAAACGAATCTTTTTACCACTATCTACAAATCACATCAAGAGGGGATACTATACCCACAATATTACTAGGGACCCCTACTCATATGCTTATCTAAGAATGAAGGATATAAAATCTTAATCAACATCCATTACGGTGACGTGGGAAACCACAATGGAGGACGATCTCTGGCTCAAAAGGCTAAGTTGCAAGGATATTTTTGGCCCTACATGCATGAGGATGCAAAAGACATTGCACGACGATGAGAAGAATATAAAAGATATGGAAAGAGAAGGCATGCACCTCCCACGGATCTTAAATCTATCTTAAGCTTATGATTCTTTTCAAAATAGGGGGTCGAGCAGAGAAAATATCTAATCGTGGCCACAAACTACTTCACGAAGTGGGTAGAAGCATTTGCCCTCAGACACATTTGAGACAAAGATGACTTTAAATTTCTCTTCGAGCACATCATATATCGCTTCGTAATCCCTGCAGCCATCGTGTCTGACAATGGAGCACAACTCCGAGAAAAAAACATAGACCTTCTCTTCAACTGCTTCAAGATTAGGAAAATAAATCCACACCAATATATCCCGAAAACAATGACCAGGCCGAAGCTACTAACAAAACCATTGCAGACATGCTGAAAAAGAAGCTGGATGGTCATGGAGCCAGTTAATGTGAACAACTTCATAATGTCCTATGGGCATACAGAACCACTCGAAGAGAGGCAACATGAATGTCACCTTTTGTACTCACCTATGGAACAGAGGATATCATACCCACTGAGGTGATGATCCCCACAACCAAAACAGAGGCATGAGAGAAGAACCTAACCTCAGATATGATACTATCCAAATTAGACGATCTCGAAGAAAATCGAGAAATAACCCTACAAAAAAATGGAAAATTACCATCGGAGGTTAGCATGAGAATACAACAAGCGTGTCCACAAGAGACATTTTAATCCAGGCGAGGAAGTTTTATGAGAAATCCCTCCCTATCAACGAGAATCAGGAAAATTCGCACTCACATGGGAATGACCTTTCACGATCATCGGAAAGGCTGGCAAGGGAGCATATAGATTTCTAAAACCCAACGGGAAAGAATTAGATAGTCCATGGAACGTCATATATCTCAAAAAAATACCACCCTAGCACGATCTTAGGGAAGTGATGAAAGCGAACTTTGAATCCCAACTTGTAAAAGGTTACGAAACCTTCTTCTGAGATTAGTAAAATTTCACCTTTTGAATGTTTGTCTTAATGGTTATATATTATCATTACTTGTTGTTTTTCTTTACTTAATTTATTTTTTGTTTTATTATTTTTTGTTTATTTCCCATTCTTGTATTTTTTTTGCATTGCATATAGAATTAGGATGTTACAAGGTTACTCTACAAAAGCCCATCAAGCTACGACACTAATCCGAGACGACTATTCTCTCGATAGACCATCAAGTATGGTACGATGCTAGCCACACCTTCCATTCTCCATAGAATGATGCAAGTACTACCCAAGCTTCCAAAGACGGACAAACATACCTAAATGCAATGCCATCTGAGCTCACGAAGTGAGATGAAGCAGGGGATACCCTAAGCTACCTAAGACAGAAAACATACCTAGGGCAATGCTATTATGATGTCGAATCGAATGATATCTTGTACATCAGGAGGTATCCGGACTAATCGAATCACCCTTGGCTAAGGTGTGAATCCATTGGCAGAGATATCTCCCTACAAAGGATGGCTACAAAAAATGTGACTCAAACAACTGATCACATAGCTAAGGGTCAGGAATACCCCAAGGGGGCACCACAAAAATTAAAAAGTATACAAAGACACCTACTAGGTGAGAAGGATGGTTCGATCTACTCTAGATATGTTGTTGTAAGAGATTACCTGTCCAAATAAGGAACTGGTCACTCCTCGGCCTTGTTGTCCATAACTAATCTAGCAGACGGAACGAATACAATCCTCAGAGCTAACATAAGATTCAACGAAAAGAACACATTTCATTCCAAAAGTGAAAACACCACAAAATCTACAAAAAGTTGTGCAAAGAAATGTGCTTAAACATTGCCTCAAACAGATGATGACTTATCAAACACAATTTTCCGATGAATCTCGCCTCGGAAAGAGCAAAGAAGACTTACAACCAAACCATTAAAAATTGCTTCGAAAACAACACGAGGACTTACAAAAAAGACACCTTTAAACATCGCCATTGCCTCGGAGTACACACGAGGAATCATCAAAATAACAACACAAAAACACAAACACTGAAGGAGAAAATACTAAGAAGAGTCACTACCACCGAGAACCTAAGAAAGGCGCAAAAGACATTTAAACTTGCTCAAAAAAAGCTTTATCATTTCCGAACCCTCGTATGGACCACCAACAGTAGATGCAGGGGCAATTTCTTCAACAAGGGAGCGAGCAAGGTTCACGATAGTCGGAGAAGCAGCAACAACCTTTTGATGTTCAAGGCGAAGGGTAGCCTTACATGAATTGCTGATCTTCTTAGCATAGTCAACATAATGATCATTTATCTTCTTAGCCTAATCAGCGCGCTCAGCCTCAAACTCTTCTTCATGACGAGCCTAAATACCGCTAAGCTCACCATCCAAATTCTCCTTATCCTCTCTAAGCTCAGCCACTTGCTTCTCTAGATCCATCACACGATTGCGAGCCTCTACGAGGAAGCAAAAGGCAAAGATGAGTTAATAAAATAGAAAGTTCTAAGGAACAGACTAAGGAGCAAAAAATAGCTATAAAAGCAACCTTCATGGTTAGCTAAAACAGAATTTAGGGTTTGCTCGAGTTGGGCCCTCTGGTGGTCTAAAACACTAACTTGTTCCTCGATGCAAGTAATCGTACCATCACCAGCTTGATATGAGAGCATATGTATATCCCGAGCCTTTTCTAGCTTGAAATTTTTTCGCTTGATCTTCTGAAGCTCTTCTCTATTCTCCTATCCTTTTGGAACACCGACATATGATTGGACTGCAACTCGAGGAACTTATTTTTCTGAGACTGGAGCAATTTAATCTCCTCGGCACGAGATAAAGCCAACTGCTTAATCTCCTCAACCTTCGCATGAAGCTCTACTGTACGATCATGATGTACATCCACATCCTTCTTGCTAAGAGCAAGTTCCTGCTATAAGGAGTCAATCTTATACTAGTGAGAACTCAAATAGATCTTCACCGCATGAAGTTCTCGATTATGCTTATGGGCCACAATATCTATCCTCTCCTCGAGCTGACGAATCGTGACTTGTAATAGAAGGACCACTTCAGACCCAAGAAGCCTAACCTACTAGTAATGAAAAACTAAAAGTAAGAATAAATACCTTCATGTGCTTGCTTGTCTCGGCGCATACTTTCAATCTTCAGCTTGGCAGCATCCAACTCGAACTGTATACGTCAAGCATCGCCCTCAGTTTTTGATCGCTTCCTAGCCACCCGAGACTCATCCAATATGACAGTCTTCAAATTGTTGCTCTGATACACTAGAAGAAAACACGAATTAGACTGGGGCAACTTAAAACACCTAACACACAAACAAAGAGCTGCAAAAACTCACAATGGTTACGAGCCGACGCTGAGTAAGCTTGTCTTGAGCATTCAAGACCTGGACTTGCTCTTCCTCGCTCATGTTCACGAACTCGTCGGAACAGAGGATAACAACAGCATGAGCAGCTTCACCAAACACAGTGAAGGAAGAAGAACAAGGAACCATGGAAGAACTTGTAAAACTACTAGCAAAAGCACTAGGTACACCAGTACCAACACCACCACCAACAGCATGACCACCACCTGAAGCACCCACATCGGATGAAGTCCTCTTTTCAGCGACATGACTCGCCTGGGGAACATTCACCTCCAATCTCAAAGCCACCTTCTCACCTCGAGAGGGAAAAGACTCGTGCGGAAGCACATCATCCACATTCTCAAAGAGGGATTCATGCACATCATCAATTGTAACCATAACATCATCATCATCATCATTAGAAAGACCAGTAATATCAAAATCCATAACATGGACAATAACACCAGCATGGGCACTAGAAGGACCCGATCTGTCGACATCCTTTCCTCGCTGCAAAAAGGATATATCAAATGCTAAGCTATAAAACATGGGCAAGGTGTATATACCTTAAGAGTAAGACAATATTTTCTACCTTAGCATCCTCAGCAGCTCGAATAGTCTGTACCCGACGCTTACGAGCCGGCGCGATAACCAACTTAAGCTCCCAAGGCTTATAAGCAGGAAGATGACCATGCACATCGGGAAGCATAGAAAGGACGCCACCAACTTCGTCCCAACCATAAACCCAGGGACCCTCGATTCGGAGAGGACACGGAAACCACTTCGGATAGTTGGTCTTACGAAGAGTGAGATTACTAGATTAGGAGGATCTAAGTCAGAAAGAAGCAAAGGACCCCTCAAAGCACGACGAGTCCTCGAAATGCCCACACCAAAACCCTCGAAATTCTCTCAGAGCTGTTGACACCAATAGTTCCCCACGAAGTTCTCGGGAGTATACAGATCGCCCTGAGCAGGAATAAACTCACTCTTCTCATGCCTTGAAAATGTACCCTTGCTACGGCGGGCGCACTCTCAGTGAATACGCCAAAAATTGCCACTAGGATGAAACACATCCCTCTGAGGATTGAGATGAGCAAAAACCTCGTACGGAAATGAGTTCATCGGGCAGTATAAGGGCATACAAATCCCCGCCTCTAGCTGGCTCTCACTGACTATGATCTCGTTTGGACCACAAGGCTGCACGGCGATTTCACGGGTCAAAATCCCGGCCTGTTTATTAGGATGAGCATAAGAAACTTTGAACCTCTACAAGCGATACTTGACTTTCAGGTTCTCTAGGTACAAGGTATCATCCATCTCATAAGATCTATTGACGCTCTGAGGCTTAGAGGCGGATCTCTAATCCCCGGAACTGAAAAAGTTCACAGGAGAAAAATCAAACCGTCAGAAATAAAAAATGATGGAACAAAAATGAGGAATAAATGGAGAGATAAAACTGAAGACCAATAGAAGCAAATCCTTAAAATAGTGATAAAATCAACAACGACGGTGATAAATGAAAACACATGAGACAACCTTAAAAAGGGAAGATACTTACCGTTTTGGTGGACGAGATTATGGACTTCTCCCAGACATAGTCTGATATTTATGAAGGTGAAGTTAAAGAAGAACATGAAAAGATAGAAGGAAAAAGAGAACAAAAGTTCTGAAAACTTTACAGAAGAAGTGACGAATTGAATATGATGTACTCGCCTGGGAATATTATATAGAGGGTAAAATCCTTCAAATATTAACCGGCAGCTCAAGTCAAGGAGGTCATAATACATTAAAGACTATGACGTGGCGGAAATTTCGGGACGTGGCGAAGGTGAAAAGACAGGCAAACGTTTTCTTCCCATCATACCACTGGTAAGATGAAAAGAAAATGAGCAAACTGTGAGGGTAAATAACGATCGCCACGTGTAAGCATCACAGGAGGTGGTCATATGATAAGAAGGTGAGAAAGATACACCGAATAAGGACCCAAAATGTGATTACACCCGAACCAAGATATCTACCGCTTCGCCTCATGAAGAACGCGTGTAAGGTATAGTCAAATCACACTGAAGGTCAAGTCTAAAAGGAGAACAATGCATTTAATGAGAATCAGAAGTGACGCGATACAGCTGTGGACGAAGGTACATCGTGTCAGAGACTCGGATGAAGGGCGAACAATAATGCTACCTGAAGAAGGAGCAATGCGACACATCTCGTAGGGGAGTAATGAAGAGCCAGTCCGAGCGATGACAAGATGTACCATATCATCATAAGCCCAAAAGCACCATATCATATCAATAGATGTCTACTTTTCCTATAAATACCCGTCCATGTAAAAGGAGATGACATGTAATTTTTTATAGTATTATTACTTCAGAGAGAGTTAGAAAGAGAATTAGAGAAAGAGAGAACTACAAGTTTGAGAGATATTTGTAATTCCAAAAGGGTAAGACCTTCAATAATAAGAGAAAGTTTCTTCACCGTGGATGTAGGTCTACAGGGCCGAACCATGAGATATGTTCTTTACATCTTGTATTTGCTTTGAATATTGATTCTTTATGTTTGTTAGCCGTTAGATCTTCATGGTTGTGATACGCAAGAAAAGTGCAACTACAGTGGCATCATTGGTAACTTAATGTCCATTCTGTACGTCTTGGGTGCCTTGATTTTTGACTGCCTTCAAGAAATTTATTAACTTAATTTGTGATTGTCTTAAAAATATTAAGAGTTTGGCTTGAGTAATGTGTACTAGTACTAATATTTTTGAGGCAAATTCTAAGTAAGGCGACATAATTTGTTTTAAGTTTTAACGGCTAATCTATGAGGAGGGGTCATTTGCTCATGCCGATGATTTAATGGGATTCTCAGAGTTTAATGGGATTTTCGGAGTTACAATTGAGGTTATGCCTTGGAATGTGTGAGAGCTACCACGGATGTAACAAAAATCAACTCTTTTCTCTTCGATTTTAAGAATCTACTACTCCGTTTCAAAAAAATAGGCTTATTTCGTGTACAAATTACACATGAAACAAGACTATATTTTTTAGACGGAGTGAGTAACTTTTTTGCTTTGAATTTTAGGAGGACAGTATGATCTGAAGGCGTAAAACCCAATTATCAGGGAAAAATATAAATGGCCTAATATATCGTTTAGATTTGTCCTTGATGTGATATTCTTAGTTGCTATTCACAGTGTAATATTTCCGGACAATGCAAAACAGAAAACCTCTCATCTTCTTGCTCTGATCTAGAGTACCACACTACAGCGTTGTATTCCGCTAAATTCATCGGAACTAGAATCAAATTTGATGAAAACGATCCATTTTTAGCAAATTTTTTATCATAATTACATTACAAATAAGTCCTATTCCCACATCAAGCAATTGAAAAATACTAAGGCGCCAAAAAACATATTCACACAACGAATTGAGAACAATCACATTTGCTAGGGTAAATGTGATCTTACCTACTAGGGTGGTTTAGGCCCCCCACATTTGCTGTTGACGTATATAAGCAGTAGAAGGGTGATGTTGGCAGTTGATAAGTCCCACTGCATATTGACTCACCATTAACAAGTGTGCAACATGTTTTCATGACCATAACCTTTTGGAGAAGACTACTGTTAATTGGAAATATCTGCTGGGGTTAATGAGGAGTACACACGAAAACTTGGGAGAAGGCATTCTCTCCGCTCAGGCAAGGGAACACACTTTATCTGGAAAAAAGAGGCAGATAAGAACACTTAAATACTGTTGTTTCACTGGCTGTAGAGGTGCCATTTGACAACCATTTTACAGAAAGGCGGAGCTTGCTAGGTTTGTTTTTTTATAATTTCCGCCATTCAGAGTTCACCACCCCCAGCCGCAGCCCCCCAGAAACACTACCCTTAGTTCGACATTAATAAACAACTACCACCTCATATTCGTTATCTTAATAGATTCATAGTAAGGCCCAAAAGTGGGTAAGAAGTAATAAACTTGGAAGAACTAAGAATTTACTGACAGTAAAGTAACAAATATCAAGCGTTAAGAAAATACTATGTGTAAAAGCCGCTATGTACATAGACTCACCTTGTTTATAACTGCTACAGCAAAAACGATTATCATCGATATATGTAGCTTGAATGCCCATCATCCAAGATCCCACTGATATATCATCATGGGCATAGGTTTGCAAAGATGCACTGCAAATACGAAAAACATATGGAAATGAATGAAAACCATGGTCTGAATAGTTTATATTATTTGGCAGAAGTCTCACTCTCATTTTTACGCCTAAAATACACTAATCTGTCGATCTACTAATAACAATCCACTGAATGGCTGATCTAAGGCATTATTTCTACATATGTTGGGAATAATGACAACAAATAATTGATTGTAAGCATGTTATATATACCCATAATTTCTGAAAGTTTACTATTTTACAACTAGAACACGTTAGAAACAGCCGTAGACACAACACAATATATACCCATTTCCTTCATAACTAACCTGTTTATGTTGATATACTGAGCAAGGTTTTTTGTGAGTATAATTAAAGGTCCAGCAGCATGCCTGAAGTACCTGCAGAAGGAAGGTTGTACTAAACATATTAAGAAAATCTAGAAATAGGTAAAAGAACCTATTTGCTGATGATTATACAGTTTCAGTAAGATATCTAACTACTAGAAATGCGAGAAAATTTGGCAATTCTTCACTGCATAGCAAAAAGTGAGCTCTACAAATTGAGCATATAGATTACTGGAACCAAATTTTTATCTGACTTATCAGTGGATGCCATAACCTGTTTGTTCTACTAGTCATTCAGTCCCAAGAAAAGGAACGAAAATCATCCCTACAGATGACATAAAATCCCACTAGCAAGAGGAGGGCGTGAGAAGATTTTGGATAAATCACGTGAATATAAAGATGAAGAAGATGGCACAGAACTGAAATTAATGACTAGGATTATGATCTGGAGATTAAAAGTGGTTTCAAATAGGCAGTCCAGAAGATGCATCTGACCCCTCAAATAAGTAGACTGCATCTTCCAGTCTTCATCAGTGTCACCTTCTGGATGGCTCATACACCTGTAAAGAGTACTAAGCAAGAAAATAACAAGGTATTTAACAGATATGTTTAAGACAGACGAACCTTTTATTCTGTCTAAGTGACCCTAAACAACCCTAAAACAATTTTTTAAGTTTTGGACTATATTGTCATTATCATATGAGTACTGTTAGAAGTTTACTATTATATGAGATTAGGTTTAGGTTTAGCAGAGCTTTCTATTCTAGCGGTTTCCTAGTTTAAGAGTGTGTTCGTGAAGGTACTTTGCTACATAAATAGTTCGATGTACGAGTTGATCTGAGGATCACATATCATACCAGTCACATTAATAATATATTAATGTTTATGTTTCAACTAACATTAATACTAAATTGCTAACTGAAGATTCACTCATCGTTGATATCAATATCTCATAACTTATCCTTGTTTGTTCCAACAAAGTTATTTTACTTTGTGATATAAACCTTCCTTAATTACTCGTTTTCTGGTCACAACTAACTGAAATGCTTTAGAATGGAAATAACACTAAACTTACTTGAAAGTGATCTATATCTACATGCTAAAACAATAAATAGAAGAAGAAAAAAAGTAAGTTGGGTCCATGCATTAAAAAAATACAGATGAACATGTACTATAACCAAATAATCAGTAATACGGGTACACTTACGATTTTTCATCCCCAAATTTCCACCACTCAGGTTCATACCATGATTTCCCCCTGAAATCATTTTATTAATCAACATGTAAGAAAGCAACTTCACATTAAAAATGCCAATAATGAATGAACAAGTCGAATGCAAGAGAGCTGCTATTGGTAATTCATGGGACGCAAAGTGAAAAGGCAATTTTTAACAGGTGGCGTGCAGGGTTTATGAAACATAATTTATCACGACTTATCTTGTTAAAACGAGTAGAGAGTGCAAAACTTGACCAAATGTTAACAGCAGTATTGATTCTTTTTGAAGTATGGTTCCTGTCAAACCCAGTACCTAGATCTGTCAAGGGTAATACCAATTAAAGTAAGACTTGTCTTCCTACCACAAATATAATCCTACACCGACTCTAGCTTTTTGCTAATGAATAAAATCCTAAATCTAAGAATACATGGAGACAGACCTGGGTATTGGGTTTTTTGATGGAAGCCATACCCAGTTCAAGTGGTCAAGGAAATAGTTATAAACTTAAAGCAAGAAGTTAGATAACCATAAAGTTGAACAAAAAAGAGAAAAACTTACACTTCATTTATCACGTCCCCAGATTTCATGCACCCAATATAAGCACCACTCTGACCACGTCGGCTTTCAAGAACTCCAATCAACCCATCTATTGAAACAAAACCAGGGAATAAAAGATCCAGACACAACACAAATTTAAGTACCTAGATGAAAATTTTCTAAGCATCTTCTCTTTATAGCAGAAACATTGAAGTTTACCAAGGTCAAGGTTGATCTCGTCATCAACTTTCACATAGAATTCTGCATCCCAAACTTCAACAGCTGCACTGAAGAAGAATTTTGCTTTCTTGGGAAACTCTTCTTGAGCTTCCTCATGACCATCCTTGTTATCACCACATGGAAAACAATCTCAAATTCTAGAAGCATTTACAGATAAGAAAGTATATGGTATTTTTGCACCCAAGGCAAGGAAATTAAAACAATTTGATAAAAGACGAATCACATCATTATCATTAAAATTTGAAAGACATCCGAGACGAACCAAGATATTAATAGATAAAAGAGACTCTAATCTGAATAGGTTCGGTTGGATAATGGCAGCATGGTCATACTCAGGGTTGACAACCAAGTCACTCGTGACTCAGGTGCTGTCCCAGGGGATTTAAGGATCACTGGAGTCACAACTCAGTGAGCAAAACCAAGCTTCAACAGAGTTCCGGAATAGGGTTAAAAAGGGACCAATATGTCAGGTATGTTTCTTGTTCCTTCTATTCTTTCTACTTCAAATCACAGTCCTGATTTATCTTTCCTCTTCTTCACCAAATTTCACTACAGATTCGATTCTCTTTTTTTTTAATCTTTCCATCTAATTTCTTGATTCAGAGAGAAATTTGGAATTACTAAGGATTTACAAGACAATTTCTACATCCTAAATTAGTTTAATTTAGATTTCTTCAGTTCTTTCTCCGCCATTAGTCAGATCTTATCAATATTGATCACTTCATTTTTTTTCCATCCTCATTCCCTTTAACTTCTTGTTTATCTCATGTAAGAGGTAAGACAGAACTGCCGAAAGTTGCCAATTAACATGCGAGTACATGGCCACGATTGTGACTTGAGGGTCAACCAATGCGATCTGTGGCTGATCCTGAGGTTAACTACATGAACTATAGGAATTAAATTCTGGTGATATATAGACCAGACTTCCTCAATGTCGGTCCCTCAGCTTATTAAAAGCTCAAAGTATTGCACAAGCAAGACCAGTGAGAGCATGTTCCTTTAAAGTATATTCTATAAATGCATATTAAGATCAGAGACATGTATGCCTATCTGCTGCTTATTTCGAGATGCCAGGAACCCTGTCTATACCTTCAGTCATGTATAAAATGATCAATGGTTTAGATAGTTTCGACAAAAGAAGGTCTAAAAAGGAACACATGAAAATTAACCGAGAACAACCATACGTTTGTAAAAGAAAGTCAGAATCAACAACTCACAAGGATCAAGAAGTCTTTCATCATGCGATTTTCCTCATCAATATTCCGATCAAGGCTATCGCCTCGATTAGCACTGCGACCGATAACAAAGCGGATGACAACTCCTTTTTCCTCGAGTTTCCTTAACGCATCACCTGCAAATTGTGATAAGGATTGCTTTTAAATCCAACACATTGACTATTCAAGCCATCTAGACGATTAAACAAGAGTAAGTTTGGTGTTCGTGCCAATGTATATAACCAAACAGATTTTGTTTTATTCAACAGTCATAAAAGAATAGCCTAAACAAGGAAAAACCTTGACTCAAGTATGAAAGATGACTTTATGTATAAACTCTCGCTCCCTCCCTCCCTAGCTTTACTCAAGTACGAAAGATGACTTATTGTACATGGACCATAAAAAGGCAGTTGGGAAAATTCATAGAAAATCAGAAACCAACAAAATACAGGTTGGGATGAAATAGATTTTAGGCGGCTGAATGGGACTAACTACAGTGCAGCAGCATGCCCTGAAGACCACCTCTGGTTAATGAATGACTGAACGTAAACATTTTCTCTAAACTGCTTTACTTTCATCATGTTTCCTTTAAGCTTTATTCTTCTCTATTTGTTCCTGGCTCTAAATTTTTCTTCTTAATTGATTTCTGTACAGGTGCTGCATCACATGCTTTAGAAGATATGGCTGAAGCTTCTCAAGATTGGGTTTCACATAATACTTCTCTGATTTTTTGGTTCTCTCCATTTTTGGAAGCTAAATGAGGTGCCTTTGGTTTCATTTGAGTGTCTTGGTCCTTGACACCAATCCTCTTTATGTGAATCCTATTTTACCTTATTCCTCATTCTTTATAGTTCTTGGTAAATTGGCTCAAGGGAGACGAGCCCCAAAGATGTCTAACGTAGAGGATGATAACATAGGGTTCAGCTCAGAAGAAAAAAAAAAGATGAGACGAGATTCCTAAATCTTGGGTAAGATCAAGGGAAAAAGTCTTGATTTTGTCTAAGCCAATGCTGCTAAGATCAAGGGGAGATAGGTGTGAATTGTAATATGTAGTACTAAGGTATAAAAATTCATTTTGGTGTTCAAATGGTGTAAAGAGAAAAAGAACTTTCAAACTGTATGTCTGTGTCTGAATATATCATGACATAACGAACTGCAGCCTTACTTGCATGAATTACAAGCTAAAATTAGTCACGGTAATGGTATAATGAATACGTACATACACACATAACATACTAGAAACTAGGTGTCTCATGTCTGAGCATGTTCCCACAAGTTACACAGATAAGACAAGTTACAATCACTTAACTCTCTCTCTCTCTCTCTCTCTCCCTTCCCTTATATTAAACTTTTACCTACATCAATGAACAAAAATGTGCAGTGTCTGAACATTGGCTACTTCTTACAATGTGGTCTCACTGTATCAAACAAGAAAAAAGGTGTCATTTTCTGAAATGCCAATCACATTAGAAGTGGATGTTCTAGATTAATGTACCATATAAATTATTCTACAAACACAACACAAGATACAGCAACTAGAAGTTTGACGTGTTAGTATGCTGGTTATTTCCCTGACGTACATTATCACCTATATTGCACACATAAGTGTTTTGGTAGAATGCTGGTTATCTCTTTTATAATGTGGTCTCAATAGTATAGAAACAAGAAAAAGGTGCCACTGTGTCATGCCAGTCAGACAAGATGTTCTACTTAGGACCAGACTGTCAATAGGCACAATGCGGTTTGTACGGCAAAATTATCATTCAATTTGGGCATAACTCAGAGAACCTCAGCTAAACATGAAGAGGAGTTCCCTGGCATCTACTATATGTACATATATTCAACATACCAACACCATGACAAGAGAACAATTGACCATGTTAATGAAGTCCGCACAGTAAGCAGTTCGAACTAAAAACAGTTCATGGCAAACCCACTTCAACTATCAAAGATTCAAACTTCTTTTTCACTAAAAACTGCCTTCAGTAGCCATCTACCAATATTTAAACAGTACATGTTTGTCACAGAATATGAAAGTAAATTCTAATGAAATGTTCTTTTGAGAAATGAGATCCAAGTTATTGCATCTCTTTTTAATAAAGTGGCACAGCTCGATTTCCCATACCAAATCAATCTAGTGACACAGCATGAAGTATCTCATAGCTTCAGTTCTATAGATTTGTGAAGAAATACAATTTCATAGTTCTAAAGATGGTCAAGTAACCAAATTCAAGATTTAGAACTCACCTTTTGGCATCCAAGACCCTCTGAAAACATTCCTCCTCAAACGACTTCCAAAACCAGTATAAACTCCAATAACAGCAAGAAGCTTTTTCTGCCCAGAAACATTTTGCTGCGACTGGCGCTTGAGATACTCTTGACTCCTTGCCAAGGTCAAATCCATCTCAACCTCCACAATCCTCTTCGCTAAATCTCTGGATAATCAATTAGCTTCCCAAGTTAGAGGAATTGAGATATGTCGTCTAAATCCAAATCAACAACCAGATAAACAAAAGCCAGAAATATAAAAATGTAGATTTTGTCTTCGCTTAACTTACTTGCATCCAAGAATCATCAATTTATCTTCAACTGCTAGTACTTTTGGTGGCTATAAGAAACAATTAATTAACAAAATCATAAATTAAATCGTGATTATCAAATAAGAAGTGGAATTTTTAATGAAATTGAGCATCAAACAACCATACCTTGCCGGAATTCTTTTGCAGAAGACTGTTAAGTACCATTCTGTTCTCAGCATCTTGCCATAATCTGATAAAATTAACGCAACAATTCTATCAGGACAGATTCAAGAAACTAGGGCATTATATAAAGGAACTAGGGCTTGCATTATAAAATACCTGCCAGCAACGTAGAGCCAAGCAAAGCAAGAAAAGAAGGCCATGACGACTGACGTTTTGCTGGTTTTCAAAGATTTCGATTTCCCTCGCCGCTCGTTCTTCATATTGATAGTAGAAGCAGAAGGAAGAAATGAAGAGCTATTCTCCATCCCTCACCAAATTAAACACACAAATCTAAATTCGCTGATCTAGAGATACAAATCACAGCTTGTAGTATAAATGTTAAAACTGAAATGAAGTTGAGAGAATTCCGGATCCAAATAGAAAAAACGTAATTGAGCAGAAAAGAAAAACGTTTACAGGAAAAACGAGCAGAAAAGACGTAAGCAGATCAGTCCAGTCACCAGTGATTCATAACATAAGCATCTCCGGTGGTTGGATGCGTGCCCCAAAAGCACTGTCCATTGTTTAGCACCCGGAAATTTAAAGAGTAACTTATTTATATGACCATAGAAATGCCGGGTGTTACTCTCGTGGCCCTAAGGTCATTTTAATAATATTTGACAATTATTCTGGTGACCCAAGAAAATGTTAGATTGTAAGGTTACGGTAATAACCTTCTTTAAAATCACAAAACCAATCGTTCAACCCATTTCAACAATCAGTTTCTTCTCACCTCTCTCTCATCAAACCACTCGATCGGAGATTTCAATAACCAAAACTAAAAATCTTTCATCATTACCATAACTTCTAGATCCATACGAAGAAAGAAAAAACCATTTATCGTAATCAACGAAAAATTGATTTACAGTGAAGAGAAAATGTCGCCATATTGATTTCTCGTTTCATATGAAGGAAGAAAACTAGATTAAAATTGATTTACAGTGATGAGATATTGCATAAGAAGAGGAATAACTACCGTAAAGAGATCTTGTACATGAACCACTACTTGGTGTTTTCTTCATATGTAATGGCGTCGAGATTTAAGGGTTTTTGTAAGATGATTTCTTCTTCTACCGTCTTCAATTTGGAGCGATCTCGTCGTGAATCTTTAGAACTAGACAGGATTTACAAACTTGTAAGTTTTGATTCATACTTGTAACTTTTTAAACTTGTAATTTTAAAAAGAAAACATTTTGTGTATATTTTCTCCAATAAATCAGAGTCCTGCATATTTTCTCCACAGATCAACTGGTGCATGATTGTTCATGTGTTGCAAAGAATAATGATTGTGCATATTTCCTACACATATTTTAGTTGTGAATATTTCCTGCACGGTTTCCAGTTGTGCATATTTTTTGCACATTTTCAAGTTGAGGAATAGTATATTTTTCGCACATTTTCAAGATATTACTACTAGCTAAAAGTACCACTGGCGAGCAGCACAAATATTCACAACTAGAACATGTGAGTAATATCTTCACAGAATGAATTTTAGGTAATTTGTACTTGAAAATGTGCGAAAAATAGTTGTGTGAATAGTATCTACACACAAAAAATGGCGTGAGTAATATCTTCACAGAATGAATTTTCAAGTTGTTTATATTTTTCGCGCATCTTCAAGGTTTCCAGTTGTGTATATCTTCACAGTTGGTAAACTTAAGTTTGTCACTTACTGTAGGTTTGGAAACTGGAATGCAGGACACCTATGCATATGAGTAAGGAGATTATGGTGAATTTTCGTCAAGACTGTAACAATAATCATCACTCGAGACTTCTTCTAGCTCCAACTACTATGATGGTTGAGACAATGCTGCTTACAACCGAGGTTGAGCTGTTAACTCCTCATCGATTTTCATCTCAGATATGCAGCATTGTGGAGTTTCAATCTCAAAGTGGCAGTAAACTCTAGACGGTAGCAAATATAAGTTGCAGCAGCTGATTATGGAGTCTCGACGTCACAAAGTTATTTGGTTAGTATAGTGTGTCTGTGCAAAGGGAACCATAAGATACACAAATAGAACACGCAGATTTCACTGATGTGCAACGCACGTGCACTCAACTTTCAGGATAGTATTAGTAGTAGTAGTTGATATTGTTGTTGTGAAGTGTAATACTTTTAATGAAGAGATGGAGATATTACTTTCATTTAATCTTCATGATGAGAAATTTCAGTTCATTCATCTACCAACTAAAAGTACCACTGGCGAGCAGCAAAAATATTCACAACTAGAATATGTGATTAATTTCTTCACAAAATGAATTTTAGGTAATTTGTACTTGAAAATGTGCAAAAAATAGTTGTGTGAATAGTATCTACACACAAAAAAATGGTGTGAATAGTATCTTCACGGAATGAATTTTAGGTAATTCGTACTTGTTGTTTAATTGGTACTTGTTGTGCAGATACATGTGTTCTAGCTCATGTAGATATGTGTTAAATTTCATGTTGATATGTGAAAAATCTGCAGAGAAACAAATGTGTGAATAGTTACTGCAAAGAATAAAACGTGTGGATAAATTCTTCACAGAGTAAATTTCTGCACATAATATAAGCAACTTAAAAAGGGTTGATTTTAAAAAGAGTTGTAGATACATTTCAAGTTTGTTTAAGCTGTTACGTTCAATTTTTATTTGATCCCAATAGTTTCTTCGATAACTATTCAAAAATAAACAAAGAAAAATAAAACTGTGCATGATCCCTGCATATAAAAACTCTGTGAATAATTTCTTCAGATAATACCTTGACATAAAAACCAATGCAGTCTAAAAAATAATTATTATTCCTTTTGGAGTAAACAAAAAAGTAACATGAAAAAAAAAATGTGTAAAAAGCTAAATTTAACATCTCAGAAACAATAAAAAACTATATTAAAATGTAGTTCAAACTAAAAAATTCACTTATAAGCCAAAGTATTTTCCCAATCCATGTCCTCTTCTTCGACCAGTTGTGATTGGAGCTCACCAAGAGAATCTGGATAGGTTCTCTTGTTGTGAAAAGTTAGCTTTCTGCAGTTACCACACACCCGTTTCTTCCTTGGCTTCTCAGAACGAGGTATATACCTCTCTTTTTTTTCTGTCTTCCAAGTCCTCTAACAATAGAAGTAGCATTGACCTTAGTGCTTTCATCAACTTCATTCGGTTTCTCGACATCAAGAATATGAACAATTGGATGTGAATAGGAATTACGATAACATTCAGTTGTAAAACCATGATTCATGTAATCGTATACAATGTGTGTATTGTACCTACAAAAAATAAAAAGGACTCATCAGTTAATAACATTCCAAAAAAAAACATGAACCAAAAAAAAAATCTCCATTTACAAGTTGTCGTGGCGAACGAAGCACACTATAAACAACAACAAAAAAAAAATCAAAAAAAAAAGATACAAAATAACATCAGAAGTGTGTATATTTCCTCCACATAAAGAAGTGTGTATATTTCCTCCACAGGAAAACAACTGTGCATACTACCTCGACAGGAAAATACCTTAACGGTGTAATGGTAAGGAGCACTCTTTACGATTGCATATGGATAACCATTGTAAATGTAATGCTTATCTACAGCTACATGAACTACATTTACTCCTCTTAGAAACTGTTGGCCAACATCACCAAGAACATTCTCCCACTCCTTTAATCTCCTAGAAAATGGAGTGATTAATGTCTTCACATAATGAATTTTAGTTAATTTTAGTCGATAATGGAAGTACTTCAAAGAAAAATCTCTGCTTATGTCTTTAATTACTGAAAGACATGGATGCGTCAAATCATGAGGTATGGCAAATAGTTGATATGCATGTTTAAGCTCTATCTTTGTATGCATGTTTATGTTGATATGTCTATATTTTCTGCAAAAAATTAGTTGTGTGAATAGTATATACACAAAAAAACGGTGTGATTAATGTCTTCACAGAATGAAAATCATATATACCTTCAAAAAGTTTCCCAAATCACCACAATTGCTCCAAGCAACATAAATCACCACATTTACATCTTCATCACCTCATTATCACAAATCCACAACAACAACAATTCGAACCGGCCAACATCTCTAGATATGAAAATGACGACCACGAAAAATAAAAGAAAATCATGAACAATACCTGGATACGACACACTATCCTTAGAACCTCTAGATTAAGTAGCCGTGTCGGGTCATTGTCTTTCATTTCGTTTATTATCTCCTCAGTTTCTTGGATAGTCTCCACATCTAAAAACACCTTGTGAACAACCATCAAAATGAGAATTAGTAAAGTGAATTGCAACATGGGAAATAAAAGAGAAAATTAACATAATATCAAAACAAACGTTCTTACCTTGTTCTCTTCTGCTGGTGGATAATTCTGATTTACATCATAAAGTGATTGCTTTCTCATCTTATTCAAAATGCATCTTCTTATAACTACAAACAAACCAATCAAGCTCTCAAAGTTTCCCGCACATTAAATAAGTTCAGTAACTATTCCTCTAGGTAGACACCGACAAGAGAGACAATGTGTATATTATCTGCACATAAAAAACAGTGTGTATATTTGCCGCATAGCTAAACAGTTTGCATATTGCTTGCACAGAAAAAACAGTGTGAATATTTTCCACACAGCTAAATAAGTGTGCATATTTATTGCATAAAAAAAACCATAAAAAAAAGTTATGAAAGGTAACACTATCCCCGAGAGAAAATATGCTGATCTAAAGTTCATCGTCAATTACAGTACTAAACATCAATTTCCAATAAGAGATATAAACAAAAAGAAATCAATTCAATAAAATCTTATTTTGTCTTACGAACCTCAACTTTCTTCTCTTTTCTTTCATGCTTTTGTCTCATCTTCTTCTTCTCAGCTTCAAGTAATTGTAACTTTCCAATACTACTTGTTCCCAATCAACAAACAAAATCATTAGTAACTACTTTAACTCAATATCTAAATACTCAAAATAACAAATTGAATATAAATTCACCAGAATTAACTTCAAATCTAAGAATTTAAGCTGATAAATTCAAGTGATTTCTTACTTCTTTGTTAAATATAGAGATCTCATAAGCTTTTTGACTCTCTCGTTTACAAACCCTTAAAAATATTTTCTACGTTATTATCATCATCATAGCAAAATCTCTAGTTAGTTTTTTACCAAATGAAGAAATCAGAAGGAAAACCTCACAAGATTGTTATAAAAAATTACCTTAAACACGAGTACAAGACGAATCAAAATTACCCGAAGCAACTTTGGCAATTCAATTGTTAAGATTGTTTAACTGAATCTGGAACCTAATCTCTCTTAATTGATTTAGATTAGACTGAAGAAAATCCTAAAATCAAATTGAAACCATTCTCTCATTCTCTCGATCGATCGACATATTCTCTCAATCTTTCTCTCTCTCAATCCGTCTGTATCTCTCATCTCTGTCTCTAGATCAGCTTCCCTGAAATGAAAAATGAGAAGGCTATTTCGGGTATATTTCATTTTGTTTAAATGACGTCAGCTATTGGCTTTATTTTGATGACCCTAACAATTTCTCTTTTGGCCCTCTATTTTAAATAGGCTCGAAAATTTGAGACTCTTCCCAAGCCCAAGGCCAGGAGAGTAAGAGAGAGTGAGGAGAGGGCCAAACACTTAATTCCCACAAATTTAAAAGTGATTCTAGTTGAAGTCATTTGACTTTTCAAAGGTTATTTCTTATGTGGCATCCAAGCACCCTTTTAGTTCCAAAACAATGAACTTTTTCTTTAATCTTACACATAATCTTTTTGATAATTTTGATATTGGATGCCTAAATTTCCAACGTTTTGAACAAGTCGGTCAAAATGTGTTTGCCTTTTTTCAAGAAAAAAAAACTAGATTTGTGATAGAATACAAGTTCTGGAATTTATGAAAGAAATGTAGAATGTCAAGTGTAAGAGAGCAAGTCTTATGGTGGAAGGCCGGAAGCCAAGCTATTTCAAGCTAGGAAAAAATGTGGAATATAAAGTGTAAGAACAAGTCTCATGGTGGAAGATCTTCAAGTCCCAAGTTGAATGTCACATATTCATTTGGAATAAATCATGAAAGAGCAAGTCTAAGATCAAGTCTTATGGTGGAAGAATTCCATCTTCCATGACACTTCAGCATTTGAAATTGATAATGAAAGCTGAAGTCTTATAATGGAAGAACGCAAAACGCAGAAAGAAATAAGTGTATTAATTTTTATTTATTTTTTACACTGAGCATTGACGTGGTCAATATTAGTTATATCTGTTCATTTTTCAGATTTTTTATATATTAGCTTGTTTATTTAGTCAAATAATCAACAGAAATCTGCCACGTGTATTCTTTTTTTTAAAAATTATACCACTTTTACTCTACAAAGGATGGTACTTCACCACTTTTTTGGGATCGATTTGAAATAGCACCAAACGCTATCCGGAACAACGTTTTTTCCTTAAGCACGCGATTTCGAATCGCATTCAACGCTAATCGGAATACCGTTTTCATTTGGATTCTACGAACCATACTATGGAACATGGCTTGAAACATGTGGAATAACCCCAACTTGAAAACCATTAGACTTGACATTCCATATTTCTTCCACACTTGGAATAGCTTGGATTCCACCATAAGACTTGCTCTGATGGACAACTCTTTAAAGCGTGGAGTCTCTTCTTAAAGTGTGAACTCTGGTTACTCACGAAAACTTGAAGAAGTATCGAGGACATCATCATTCAGTTCGAGGTTAGTAACTACAGACTTGACTTGTTCCATTTTTATCTTTTGTTCTTTCGAGTCAATATTCACTGAAAACATAACAAACAAAGTGAAGTTGGGTTACAATGATTTTTGTATTGGTGACTTGGTCATTATACTATGATCAAAGTATCATTAAGAAATGATATACTAGTTATTTCTAAACATAAAGTATATGGAGTTACGAAGTATAGTTTATCTATGGACTTCGTATTTTTGATATTCCACTAATTATGTTTGAAAGCAATCTCAATTACATAGTTTAAGGAAGTAGACTTGTGAAACTTGTTTCATAGTTGAAAAGATGATTCATGATCTAATCCAGGACTGATCCTAATAAAGCCTGACCAAACTCTACACCTTCGATATGTCTGTCATCGTGGGGTTTCTACAGACATCGACGTGTACATGGGTCTGACTGGGAATGTTCATAAATTCGACATAGTGATTTGAACGTGTGCTAAACTAAGTATATTACTTTGATACTCAAGGAAAGATCCTAAAACGATTTTTCAATATTTATTTAGGTATAAAAAAATATATGCTTACGATATCCTAGAGGTTTGCATATCTCTAGCTAGTTATTATATTAGTAAAGTAAGTGATTGGGGTGAGATAACAGCTCAGCGGAATGCATTCTTATTCTCAAAATATGTGGACAAATTATCAATAAATCAAAGAGAATATATAACAGGAGAATACAACACAACTTCGAGGAATCAATGATATATATTCAACAAATAAGCTCATAACACTAATGTAATGTTTCTAACAAACATCCAATTTAGATTTCTACATATGAATTCAAAATAGTGATAATGATTCCAATAAGTCATCCAATTCAGATCAACTCATGAGTTCATGGTATGAATGTCATTGGTTCATGTGCCACCTATCGTTTACTTCGGCACAAACAACTGCATTGATGAATCAGGGGATCATTACCCTTAATTTCAAGTATCACTACCTAAGCTAAAGCAAATGAAACAACAAAATAACAAGGTTAGGAAAGATGAGTAAAACCCGATCCAAAATGATAAATAAAAATAACGGGTGTTACACTACTTATAATATTCAGGAGGAAGAAAATGTTAAATGGAGTTTGAATAACTGTAACAATTTCATTACCCCTAATCATCTTTTCTCTACAACAACAAGGAGAACAAGGATCTGTGGCTTGAGGATTGAAATTCATCTTTTCAATTCAAGGGTTTACTTTATTTGCTTTCTTGTATAATTTTCATGGATTATGAAAAATCCATGATAAAATAAACCTGTTTCTGATTAGTTAGAGATGTGGTATGAAGTTTGGATACATGTTTATTAATTGAAGTATACGTTCTTAAATGTCTATGATCTCTTTACTATAGTTTATGCGGTACCATTAATAACATCATGTATGATTGAATTCCTTTTCATTTAAGTCGTGAGTTAAATGCGCATGTATTCATATCTATAGATAAACTAGGGTTTGACATCCAGAATTATCAAAAAATTCTTGTTACAAATAGCATAGCATAGTTGTTAACAACGAGATGTTGCCATGCACTTACGTGTAGAAGCGTAATCTAGGTTAAATCCTAGTGTCCCTTACGCCAATTTGCTTAGACTATTTATTTCATTGGGTTAAACTTGAGTGGCTCTTGCGCAAAGTTGTTTAGTAAAAATGATTATTTTTTTTCAAAACAGAAAGGTTGTATTAAAAGGAAAAGAGGAAAAGCCTGAGATACAAAGGTTACAAGAAAGAGTCGTAGAGACTCTGTTACATATGTAATACAGTTTTCTAGTTGTGCAGAACTGAGTTAATGTCTATAAATCTAAAAACCTCTTTTTTACACTTCCATAATATAAAAGTTTGTTTACTAAAGTAATAATCTCTTCCACAGTATTCTTTTTGGCGCCAAACACTCCCTGGTTTCTGTTATCCCATATAAATTCCAGATGATGGCATTATGCATCACGTCCCATAAAAATTTACATCTTCCCTGAAGAAAATTCTGTTACCAAGATACAAAGAGTTGAAGAACAGTGGAAGGTAATGGCCAGGATATATGAAATGCCTTAATGAAATAATCCCACACTTCGAAGGAGAATGGACAGTGCATAAGTAAATGATCTGCAGTCTCTCTTTCACCACTACAAAGAACACATACATCAGAATCCAGCTGCATACCACGATGTCTAAGCATAATTCTCGTAGGTAAGGAATCATTAAAAGTCGCCCATAGTATGCAACTGAATTAATTAGGGATATCCTTATACCATAGATATTTTTCAAACCTGCAATCTTCTACGGTCTCATCAAACTCTTCACAACATTTCTTCAAACTGAAATTGTCCATAAAATTGACTTCATCCTTTGCGTCAACAAGAGTAGGCACTGTCCTTAAGTCCCTATTAAGCAAATCCCACTCCATTTGCTCATTTTGATTTAAACAAGTCTTAAACCTTCCTTCCCATCTGCTATCCACAATCATCTCTGTAATGGATGCTTGCTTATTTTTACAAGCTTTAAAAATGACGGGAAAAAGGTATTTCAGACACCCTCTATCCACCAATCTGTCATACCAGAATCTAATGCTTTCGCCATTTTGAATCTTGAAAGTCACAAATCTTTGTACTTCAGGAACCATATTTATCACATTTCTCCACAAACTTCTTCCTTGGACATCATAGTTATCTGCAGGTTGCAGGCAGTGCAATGTCTTCATTCACTTGACTTTTTTATTGTGCAATTTTCCTCCACGGTGCATTTTTTTTGGGTAGTGTATCTCCAAACCCAATTTGCAAGTAATGACTTGTTAGTAAGTCTAAGACTTTTAACTCCTAAACCACCACTTTTTTTGGAGGAACTAACCTTAGTCCAGCCCACCCAAACCATCTTCCTTTTACCTTCAACAACACCCCAAAGAAAATTTATCATCAGCTTGCTCGTTTTCTTCTCTATACACACAGGCAGATGAAACAGAGACAAGAAGTACACTGGCAAACTAGAAAGACAAAACTTTATGAGAGCCAATCTGCCTGCTTTGTTGAGAAACTTATTCTTCCTAGAAACAAGTCTCACTTCAATTCTTTCTAGAAAAACATCCCATATAGAAGTGCTTCTAGCACTAGCACCAATGGGCAGTCCTAAGTACTTTATAGGCATGGCTTTAGTTTTACACCCCAATTCCTTAGCAAGTAGAGAGATGACATGATCATCCCTCACACTCACCATAGTACTTTATCTAAATTTAACTTCATGCCTGTTAAGTGCTCAAAAAAAGTGAGAATAATAAAAAGTCTGGTTACCTCATCTTCCTTGACATCAATGAATATAAGGGTATCATCAGCAAATTGAAGGTGTGAGATAACTGCACCAGTATCAACAACTTGAAAACCATGTAGTTGACCTCTTTGAACAGCATCATTCATGAGCTTGGAAAGAACCTCAACTGCTAAAAGAAAGAGATATTGTGAAATAGAGTCATCTTGTCTTATCCCCTTGGAAGGCTTGAATTTTTCAGTAAAAGCTCCATTAACAAGGACTGAAAGATATGAAGAAGAGACACACCATTAAATCCAAGAAATCCATCTAGAACCAAATCCATGTCTGCTAAGAATATTGAAAACAACACTCCAGTTGACATTATCAAAAGCCTTCTCCATGTCTATTTTACACATAATACCTGGAAACTTAGCTTTAATCCTACTATCAACACATTCATTTGCAATGAGAACCCCATCAAGAATTTGCTTATCCTTAATAAAAGCACCTTGATAATCAGATATTAAGCTTGACATTACCACTTTTAACCTATCTGCAAGCACTTTAGATAGAATCTTGTAAACACTGCTAATCAAACTCAAAGGTCTAAAGTCCTTTGGAGTACAAGAATCTTCTTTTTTGGGAATTAAGGTGATGAAAGAACAATTTAACCTCCAATCCAATGATCCATACCTATGAAGGAATAAATGCCCACTCAAAGTTTTCATCATACCAAAGTTGTCTAATAAACCAGTTTGAAAGCATCATAATCTTGGTTTCTTGAATAAGAAAAACTGCACATCTTTGAGAAGCAATAATAATATTTTTAAGAGAAGTGATTTTATCAATATCGTTCAAACCTCTAACATTCCAGTAGAGGATTCTAAAGTCCATTGACCATGTCCATCTCCCTTTTACTGTCACTTTCTTCTAAGAGTACCTTCTGAAGAATACAGAATCGGGTGAGTCAAGCTATGCGAATCGGGCGATCAACTCAACCTCCTTTTTTCAAAACTTCATCGTTTTCCAGGCCAAAATCCATTAATTCAGGTGATTTTCTTTCAAGTTTTTCAAATGAATGGTGTTTTTAATCATTGCTCTACTATTACATAAACCGTCTGTCTAGTTTTGGTATCTTAATATGAATTTTGGGGACAAAAACGTTGGGTCTGCAATGGATCCATCGATTGTAGATCTATCCAAAACCCCTGAAATTCATCCTTCAGTTAACTTGTTAGATGAGAATGATGATAACAGATATGAAGCTTGGAGGTATTCATTAATTGGTTGTCTAGATTTTGTTCGTCTTAAATTTTCAGATGCTACAACTATATTTTCGTGATCAATGGAAATTAATGGATAAATATCAACTGATTCCACTAGGTAAAGGTTTTTTACAATCAAATTATCAAATAGTGAAGACAAGAATTATATTACTTTTGGAAAATGGGAGGTTCAAGATCAAGTACTTAAGGTAAGAAACTGGATTCCAAATTTCAGACCTGAAAATCAGAGAACATCTAAGGCAATGATATGGGTTCAATTTCATGGTCTCAGCTTGGAATATTAGGATGAGAAAACCTTATTTACTATCAGTAGAGCAATTGGTATTCCAATCAAAGTTGATGCAGCTACTTTACAATTCCAAGTGGATATTATGTTAAAGTTTTAATTGAGGTTGATTTGGCTAAGAAAATTCCAAATAAACTTTGGATAATCACTAAATATGGTGCTTTCTCTCAAGGAGTAATTCTTACCAAGCTTCCAAAATTCTGTTCTAAATGTAAAATTGTTGGCCATTTACCAGCAGAATGCAGAGTTAAATAGCACTCTAATATGGCAGGTACTACTCATCAAATTAAGAAGGAGATCATTATAGTACAGAGGCAGAATCAAAGTTCTTCATCTTCAAATGTAGTTCCTGAGATTAATATTTCAAATCATTCTGTTCCATCTCAAATTCCTGAAGACATTGGTGTTAGTAATGATACTCAGAGTGTTGCTGAAATTTCTAACTCAGTCTATGTTACTTCTTCCATGAATGAACCCACAAGTGAAGTGATTTAGATGCATACAGCTATGGAAGCTCCTATAATCCTTCATCCCACTTCTAGCATAAATATTACAAGTAACCCATTTGAAGTTTTACAAGATAATGAAAGTGATCTATCTGGGTCTGAAGATGGGGAAATTAAGGAGGTCAGTACTACAAATCTTTTAGAATTTGGTTTTATTTCTCAAACTATTGATATTATTCCAAAGACAACTCTTAGTAATCAAACTAATGATGAAGTTGGTACTAGTAAAGTGGTGGGAGCTCAAAAGAAAAGACCTCCAATAAAGCCTGCTGTAGTTACTAGAAAAGCTAGTAAGGAATTTCTTAAACATGTTATTGATAAGGGGAGTTTATCTCCTCAACCTCCTCCTTTTTAATGAAGATCCTCTTCTGGAATGTCAGAGGCCTTAAAAGACAAAAGGCCAAAGACAAATTGAAAAGTTTAGTTAATACAAATAATCCTTCTCTTGTATGGATTGTAGAACCTAAAATTAAAGCAACTAATTTTCATTCCAAGCTTCCTGGTATGCATCATCAAATAATTCATAACTCTAAAGATAATTCTAAAGGAAATATATGGCCCTTCTGGAGTTGCTCTATTACAGCTCCTTCTGTTATTAATGTTACTAGTCAATATATTACTGTTGATGTTGGTGGGGTTCTAGTGACTGGTGTCCATGCCAATTCTTATACTATTAACAGAAGGGAACTGTGGCAGAATCTGTGTGACGACATTAGCCTTTTGGATAAACCATGGCTAATCTTGGGTGACTTTAACACTATTATTTCTATGGAAGAGAAAAAAGGTGGTAGGAATCCTATTTCTGCTGCAATGAGAGATTTTCAGGAATGTGTTGATTATTGTGGTTTGATTCAAGCTCCCAAAAATGGTTGAAATTCTCCTGGTGTAATGGTAGAGTTGGTAATAAGAGGATTCTTTGCAACCTTGATAGGGCTTTATTCAATTTGAAATGGCTGGATAAATTTAGTGGATGGCATTATCAGGTGGGGAATAGAGGTATCTCTGACCATGGTCCTCTTATTGGTTCTGCTGTTGTTTTCCCTAGAGCTCCCAATCCACCTTTTAGATTTCAAAAAATGTGACTGAATTATCCTAATTTTATGAAAGTGGTAATGGATTCTTGGAATGCTGACATATTTGGTAATCCCATTTATATTTTCATGAATAAACTGAAAAGACTTAAAAAAATTCTAAAGTTTGGAATTGGGAAGTTTTTGGTGATGTAAAGGAAAGTCTTAAAAAAGCTGAAGAAAAGGTTATGGAAGAAACTTTGAAATCTGATAGTGATCCTACTGATACTAGTCTGTTAAATAATCTGGTAACTGCTAGAGGGAAGTATGAGATGGCTCCAAATAATTACAATACTTTCCTAAGAGATAAAGCTAGAATCAACTGGATTCAAGATGGTGATGTTAATTCAAAAAAAATTCATACAAGTATCAAGTTAAGACAAGCTCAGAATTCTATAACTGAAATAGAAAACTCTGCTGGTAACATTATTACTGATCAACCTGGTATCTCTAATGTTTTGATTGATTATTTCATCCAAAAATTTGCTTATCAGGATGTTCATATTAATGACTCTTTTTTTGAAGTTGTCCCTAGTATCATAACTACTGATGATAATTCTTTCTTAGAAGGTATGCCAACTGAAGAAGATATAAAGAATGCAGTTTTTGATCTAAATCAAGATGGTGCTCCAGGGCCAGATGGTTTCACTGGTGCTTTCTACAGATATGCTTGGGACATCATAAAATGTGACTTGATAGCTGCAATTCAGTACTGTTGGCAGAATAATGTCATTCCTAGTGGTATGGACTCCAACTTTCTTGTTTTGATTCCAAAGGTGCAAGGTGTTAAAAATGCTAAACAATTCAGACCTATTGGTCTCAGTAACTTTTGCTTTAAAATAATCACAAAAGTTGTTACTATGAGGCTCAGTAACTATCTACCCAAAATTGTTTCACCTCAACAATGTGCATTCATTAAAAATAGAAGTATCCATGAACAGGTTCTGCTTGTTTCTGAGCTAGTTAATGAACTATCTGTTAAAAGAAGAGGAGGTAATTTTGGTCTCAAATTGGATATTTCACAGGATTATGACACAATGAGTTGGGATTTCCTTTATAGAGCTCTTATAAAATTTGTTTTTTCCTCTAAATTCTGTAATTGGATCATGGTTCTTCTTAATACTCCTAAAATTTCTATAATGCTAAATGGTGGTCTTATTGGAGTGGGCAGAGGTCTTAAGCAAGGTGACCTTCTTTCACCAATTCTCTTTATTATTGCTGAAGATGTTTTAAGCAAGAATATTCATAAGCTTGTTCAATACAAAAAAATTCATCCTATGGTGATTAGGAATGGTATTCATCCTACTCACTTGTTATTTGCTGATTATATTTTCCTGTTTTGTAATGGAAATATGAGAAGTCTTATTCATCTTAAAAACTTATTGTTGGAATATCAAGCTGCAACTGGTCAAATTATAAATACTTTTAAAAGTAAATGATTTGTATATGGTATTTCAACTGTGAGGAAAAGACAAATTGTTGATTTCTTTCATATGGAAATTTCTCAATTTCCAGACAAATATTTAGGTGTGATGCTGGTTCAAGGGAAAGTTAAATCCTCTCATTTATGGCATTTAGTGGAATATATGCAACACATATTATCTACTTGGAGTGGCAAACTTTTAAGTTTTTAAGCTAGACTCATGTAAAGACCCTCAAGCTCGTCAACGCTATTAGACCAGTCAAGAGACGAATTAGCCGATAATTACTTGATTAGTTTAATACGAGCATTAATTAATAGTAATT
Organism: Papaver atlanticum; assembly: GCA_023531105.1. NCBI lineage: Eukaryota > Viridiplantae > Streptophyta > Magnoliopsida > Ranunculales > Papaveraceae > Papaver > Papaver atlanticum. The sequence continues at coordinate 28,379,466 of JAJJMB010007708.1, read as the reverse complement.
AATCTAACAACGATCTAGATACAAAATTAGTATCATTAGATAGATCTCGAAAAGTTAGGCGAAATGAACTTCTCGAACGCGTCATTCAGATACTCGACGAAGAAGATATCGTCAGTTTCGTAAGAAGGGTAAAATAATTTTTTACTGTTAAACCGACCTGGGATGCCCTTATTCGTTTCGTGGGCGCCTTGATAAATTTCCTTTGGTTTTATCAAAAACCAATTCGAAGAGAGATTCATTATCTTATCTTCTCATTCTTCTTTCTTCTTCTTCCTCCTTCTCTTTTCTTTTCTCTGTTCGTCCTTCTGCCAGTTTGATCGAAGGTTAGTGAGAGAATTAATCGAAGGGAGTTAGTTGATGAGCATGTTAATATGATGAAGGAGATGGTGTGGTGATTATTCATAAAGAAAATCAATTAGAGGTTGACGAATAGAACACAGAGAACCAAGCTAGAGTTTTGGTGATTATGTTGGTTTCTTAAGAAAATTGATGAGTGATTTGGGTTGCCGTTAGATGAAGAATGAATGGGTCTAAGTTTAATTGAAGTTCTGAAGTTGTTTGGAGATGATTTGAGAAATTAGGGTTTCATAAGATGAACTCAAAGAAGAATTAGATGATGAACTCGAGACTTTAAGTAATAGATTAAAGATGGGTTTGTCGTGAATTATAGTTTTGATTGAAGTTGATTTGTGTTAGCACTGAAGATTGATTCGATTTATGAGTTAGGGTTTATAAGAAATTCAGAGACGATGTAAAAGATGAGGTAGAGAGTTTATGGGGAAGATTAGAGGTTTTGGAAGTTTTAGATTGATATGATTAGTTGAATTGAGACAAAGTGAAGAAGGGATGATTTGATCTCAATTGCCTGAGCCAGATAAATCAAAGGTAATAGTTCTCTTATTCAATTTAGTGGATTTGTTCATTGTTGAGTTTATGTGATAATTTATGAAGTTATGACTTGAATTGGGTATGACATGGAACTGTGTATGGTGGTAGTTTAGGTTTATATTGATTTATAGAGATTTGTACATGTTAGGGATGAAGCAGAATTTGGGTTTTAGAATTGGTATAAATGTTAGTTACAGGAAACTGTGTTGGTTTGTAATGAACTGAACAAGGGAATGGTATTGGTGAGATGATTGGTTGAGTGTTGCTGTTAAAGGTCGGGTGGTGTTGCAGTACTTGGCTGAGAGTAGAATGGATTGAATTCTGATCTAGGAGTTTAGACAGAAATCTAAGACTTTATGCAATGGTTGTGGTCTGCTTGTGTAATTGTGATGAATTGGTGTTGGTGTTGCAGGTGGTGATGAAGTTGATGAGAATGAGGCTGAACTCAGGTTAGATTATTGAAGTGTTATATGTTTGGCTGTGTTCAAGATAAATGATGTATGTGTTTGAAATGAGAGAATTAGTGATATTGTGGTGAAGCTGTTGTGTAGTTAAGTTGAGAATACAGCATATGAGGGAAAAGAAAGATGAGGGTTTTGTTGGTTAGAGATGTGTTCTTGGATGTAGTTGTATGGCTTGATGGCAGTCTCTATGAAGACTTGTAACTGCTATTGTAGGTAAGCCGAGTTTATGGTTGTGAATTAGTTATGAAGTTTACATAACTTAAATGTATGTTTGTAATGATTCAGATGAAGTAGTGTTTCTGTTTAATCTGATAGGATTGAGGGAATGAAGAAGAATGGTGATTGAAGAGTTGTTAATAGTGGTTGCTATGAAAGCTTGGAACTGCTGAACTGCAGGTAGGCTATAGTTGTGTTTGTAATTGAATTGTTGAATTTTATTTGAATGAATGATATGTATAGTAATTGTATGAACCTCTGTTCTTGAGAATTAGGCTGTTAGTCATCCCAGTCAGATGTCTGACTAATTTGATTAGCTGACTCAGTTAATCTGACTGAGTTGAATGTGAACCTGTCTTGACCTGAGTTGACCAGTTGACCCGACCTTGGCTTTGACCCTTGACTGGACTTTGACCTAGATTTAGACGTTGACTGTTAGTTGACTTCCTCCGACCAGACGTTGACGGTTAGTGACCGTTAGTTGACCCAGAAGGACCAGGCCTTAGTTTAAGGAGATGGTTTGTTGGGCTTGGGCTTATAGTTAGTTTCTATTTTGATGTATTTGACCCTTATGGTTTGATTTAACCTTTGGTTCCTTCTACAAAGTTGTAGATAATCATAAGACTTAGCTAATGGATTATAAGACCAACCTAATTGAATTAGTAAACCTTATCTATACTAAAGATAGAGATATTGTGTAAAGTCGTAAATGGGCTTAGAACCATTAGATAGAACTATATGATTCTTGTATGAGCCATTTTGGCTAGATTCTTAGAGTGCTTGTATGATTAACAGTTAGTCTATTAACAACGATCAATTCAAAGGATGAACCAGTGGATCATGGATCTCGAGGTAGGCGTGGCTTGGCATCAAAAGAGGTGGGAATACATTTGACTCTTTTGTAACTATTGTTGTTTCTTTTACAAAAGTCTTTGTTTAATAAACTCATGCATTGTCAGATTGTGCATTCCATGGATTCTTTAACTTGTATTATGATAATTTTGTTGATTCTATTAATCTTTCCATGGTTTGGAAAGGACGTGTAATGTCATGTTTTTTATTATGAATTGTTATGGGAAATAAGAATTTCCACGTGTGGTATATAGGATACACTCCTTCACATTTATATCTACATGAATTCAGCTTTTATGCTTACTACGGGTCATCAAGTTTTGGTGACATCAATAGTTATCTAGGTGTGTAACTGGTTGACACCATATTATACATTGTTTGAAGAAGGAGTTTGTCCATATACATGTTTGTTTATTTCAGTGACTTGGTCACTTTTTAATGTTTGGGAAAACATTATTGTTTTCGAAATCTTGCCATGATTATTTGAAAGTTAAATGTTATTCCTACTGGGCACCCCTTTTAGGGATGATGTGCTCACCCATTCCCACTTTCAGTTTCAGAGACAGATCAGAGTTGCGCAGCGGAAGCTTCGAGGAGTTGATTCCGTTATTTGGTTAACTTCTGCTATGTTTATTATGTTGTATATTTTATTTGTAAACCAAATGACTATTATATATGTATCATCTGAAAGGAGTTATTGTATATATATTTCAGAGGGGGGTTAAGTTTTGTGGTAGAATTCTTAATTGAATGTTTAGGTAATTGATTTAGATCCTTAGTGCCTCTTTATTTTGTTAATCTCTTGGATTAGTCAGCTGCTAGCTTTGGGGGCGCTACAACTCACATTGGTCAAGTCTGTGCTTTGTAGTATACCGGTGTATAACATGTCAATTTATAAATGGCCTAAAAAGGTAGTGGATGCTTGTGAAAGAATAATCAGAAATTACTTATGGTCTGGGAATGCTGAAGATAAAAAATTCATCACTCTAAAATGGGATAAAGTCTGTACTTCATTTGAAGAAGGTGGTCTTGGCATCAAGAGATTAGAATATATGAATAAAGCTCTTCTCATGAAATTTCTTTGGAAAATGCTTCACTTTGAAGATGAATGGGCTCTTTTCTTTATGGCCAAATACACTTACAAGGATGGCAACTGGATTACATATTATAAGAGATCCTCTGTTTGGCCTGGTATCAGATGGATTATTCAGGATTTCAATGATCTTACTAGATGGGCTGTTGGTGATGGTAAACAAATTTCTCTTTGGAATGACAGATGGATCTATGATGAACCCATTAGCAAAATGTTTCCTAACCACCCTTTTATAACTTTAAATCCTAACCTGAAGGTCATTAGCTTAATTGTGAATGGACAGTGGACTATCCCTGAAGAGTTCCTTCATTTCATCCATACTGATCAACTCCTAGTTCTCAGAGATGGTGCATATGTTCTAATCTGGTGTAACAGCCATACTGGTCAGTTCACAATTGCTGATGCAATGAAGAAAATCAGTATACAAGAAAATCTGGAATTTTGCAGTGCTACCTTCTACCACAGCCAATATTTGGAAGATTACCAGAGAAGCTTGTTCAACTGATGAAACCTTGACCAGGAAAGGATTCCACATGGTTTCAAGATGCTACATATGTCACAATGATGTTGATTCTTTGAATCACATATTATGGAACTGTAGTTTCAGTAAGCTTTTATGGAGATGGCTAGGAGGTATTTTTCACTTTCTCAATCCTCTTTCCTTTGAAGATGTTATTAAATTGAGCAAATCCTCTAGTCCAATGATAAAATAAATATGGGCTATTAGCTCATATACAATCCTGGTAGAATTGTGGTTCTTGAGGAATATCATTTGTTTTGATGATGATAAACCTAATTTCACCAAAATCCAGAACAAAGTTATGAGAACTGTGCAGGATTGTGAAAGGAGAATGAAAGGAATTATGTGGGAACCTGACATTGAAAGACATATTCTACATTTCTTTCATCTTAAATACAGTTTAGTAAAGAGAGTTAAAATTGTGGAAGTTTTTTTCTCTGTTCCTTATGTGGATGAAGTTCTTTTATGCTGTGATGGTGCCTCAAGAGGAAACCCAGGCTTGGATGGCTATGGTTTTATTGTCAGGAACAACATTGGTGAATTTGTTTTTGCTGAGTCAGGTGGACTAGGAATCCTCACAAATTACATTGCTGAATTTATTGCCAGTATAAGGGATTTGGAATGGGCTCTTGACAATCAGAAGTTCAAGGTGATTCTGCAGACTGATTCAAAAGCTTGTGCTCTATCTTTGGTGAATCATAAAATTCCATGGTTTCTTGTAGCAAGATGGCAAAAAATTATTACTGGTCTCCACTCCATTACTTAGAGGAATGTGTACAGGGAGATCAATTTCTCAGCAGATCTTTTTGCTAAGAAGGGAGTGCATCTTCAAAAAGGCCAAACTGTGTGTTACAGGGATAGACCAAGTTCTCTCATTAGCATGGAATTTCCTGACAAACCTTACTATAGGTTTGAGTAGTGCTTTTGCTTCTGTTTCCCCCTTTAGTTTTGTTTCTTTGTTTCTGTTTAGTTTTATGATGGGCATGTTGGTCTTGTATTTTGACTTTCTGATTTTTGAATTAGAATTAAAATTAAAAAAGTTAAAATTAAAATTAAAAAAATTTATGAGTACCTTCTACTGCACCTACTGTTTCACCCTTTTTTACACCATTGTCATGAGTTTTGAATCTTCCCTGGTATTTCATTACCAATTGAGTCATATTCTCTTTGAGTGATTCAATATTATCATCACTTATGTGACCCTAGCTACAAGCTAAGTTCACAAAGGAATCTACAGTTTTATCTATCACCTCTTCATCACCATCATGTTTTGCTGAATGCAGGTTCTCAGTCACCATATTCTCCATCCTAGTTCTTGAAGAGCCATCGTCCGAGTACTGTGACTTCCCATATTCTTCTTCATCAGAGTTGGATTCTGTGTTTAGGTCGTCAGAAACTTCTTTTTCACGCAAAAGAATAAACCTTGAACCTGCATCTGATTGTGGACTACTCCGATTAGATTCTGAGTTTAGGTGGTTGCTTCTTGTGGACTTAGAAGCATAAATCCAATTTTCATCTTCGTCATCTTGAATTACATGTCCCGACCCGTCTCGAATTAATGATGAAATCCTGTCAGCTGGGATAACCCTAGGACTAGAGTCATTTTGTCCGTCCGTTGTCTTATTAGAAGTAGACCGCGTAGATGACCCAAAATTCAAATTCTCAGTTACTTCCAAGGATTGCACAAAATCCTTTGTTTTCAAATCAAAATATGGACTTTCCTAAGATAGTGTAATTTTGTTTCCATTTCCTCAGATTTTGGAGAGTAATTGCAGTCCCATTCCATAGTCAATGCCACCTTTTCACCATCTATCTTAGTCAAGAATGCAACTGGAATATTATCAAAATCTCCATTAACCACAATTCTGAAGAAGTGTATTCTGCTTGTCAGATTGATGGACACTGTTTCAACTGATATTGAGTTCAGACCCCCTAACTCATTACCGATCATGGCAAAAGTGTTTGAATTCCACCACTTTAAAGGAAGCCCCCTAATATTTATCCATTTAATCTTTTGTTTGAAATCCTCAACAAAAAAGATTTTTGATGGACAATATTCCTTTTCCATGACTGCTTCTCAGACACCTCGATGCTTTGACCCTTCTTTTCTTTCCCCTGCTCCTTTTCCTTTGGCTTAAGGATTGTACTTGGAATTGATTCACCAAACCATCTACATATTTTTATGAATATGCCATTATCTTCTCAAATAATTGGTTTCCATAATCTTTTCCATTCCTTCTCTTTTAATTCAAACTTCGCCGTAAGTTTGTTTACTTCCTCAAAAGAGAGATATCTTTTAGAATTAAATTTCCGCTTGATATGTCCTGCCAACTTCCTCCATGGAGTAATATGAGAGATTTTGATAAGACCCCATCTTCCTTTGTGACTCGACCTATTCACTAATGGTGGATAATGTTCTTCAGAATGCACTGACCCAGTTATCCCAGATGCAGTTTTCTTGAAATCAAAATTTTCCAGAACTTCAGTTAACAATGTCCAACAAGATCTATTATCACCACTTGGAAAGCAAATGTTGTATTTTTTTCCTGCACCTCCTCTTCTAAACCTTGAGTATCTGATATATTCTCCTGCTTCATTATTCCGAATTTGTGCCAAGTAAACGTCTTCTCCAAGTCTTTCCAACCATTTATCCTTATCCTCACCCATAACAATATCTTCCAAAGTTTTTATCAGCCAAGGAATCATTCTCGAATCAATGGCAAGACAAGCGTTGTATCCTCCTGCACTTCTTTCAGTAATCTTCAGCACCTTGATAGATCCAAAGGAATCCATCTCTAGAGAAAAAAAAATTCTATCTAGTTGAATTATTTTCCCGCTACACAGATTTCTTCTCAAGCCTGAGATCATCGTTTCCTCACTATTATATGACTTTTCCAACGTTTTCTTCATCTGATCTCGTCTCTGTTTAGATCTTCCAGTAATCATGGACACCAAAATAAAGAAAAACTAAAACAACAAAAATGACGAAAAAATAAATAAAAACTCTGCTACCCAATAATTGTCGGCCCCAAGGGGAAGGATCATAGATCTGTCCTTGGACGACGAAGAAGTTCAGAAATATCACACTTCTACAAAGATTTAATCACTAGGCCGATCAAGACTTGCAGAAGGCTGAGTTCATTGAGAGAAATCGCCATTTTTTTTGAGCTCCGTGAAAGTCATATAACCTGTGAAGCCATTTAGTAAAAATGATTGAAACTGTGGCTGTTGCGTTTTCAATTATTCAAGGAGTTTTACCGTAGTAAGCCTATAATAACATACTCTAGGGTTATTCATATTGAGAGAGAACAAATGTTGAGTATGATTCAGTTGATAACATATTGGCTGATGGAAGATGAAACCTCTAAATAGTGTTCTCATCATATTGTTTACAACTTCAATTGTTTCTTGCTATTAGTTTAACTTAGCTTAAATCACAAATCAAATCACCATGTGTTCATAAGTAATCAAAAATAGTGAACAACCCGTATCTCCCAGAGGATTGAACTTGTTCTTGCTACTACACTCTAATCCATATTTGTAAAGTAAAGAAAACTAATTTTATTGGTTGATAACCGACGATAATCTCCATTTCAATGGAGACTCCGAAATAGTTTCTAATAGATTGAATGCTAATCACGGAGAGAAGTTTGGTATAAAAGTATTTGCATTATGCAGACTATCCTTCCTGTACAAACAACAGTGGAGATGGGGCCAGGAAAGAAACAATCCTAGCTCTCCAGTGGGCGAAGGAATTTTGAAGCTGAAAACAATCAAATTTTATAGTACGTCAAGGAAGGTTACAAAAAAGAAGTCCAAGGAAAGTTCTTTCTGAACTCCTGTAAAAACATAAGTCAGACTAACCACGAAGACATCAAGTCTCTCTTGGTTAATTTATTTGTTATCCAAAAACATAAAAACAGTTCAAAAACTAACTTAGCTTTAATTTGTACTGGATCAAATCAGATCAGTTAATAACTGGAATTTTGGTTAACAATGCCTTGCCGGATGATTCCAATTATATCTCTCCGTTAGGCGATAATGATGTAACTCTCTATAAGGGTTCTTCTTATTTTTTTCTTATATCAGAATAAGATTTTCAGGAACCCATATCTGAAGCTAATCATTTTGAGTACTTTTTAGTTTTGCAGATTATTTAACCCGAACTCCGGAATGAAAAATTGGAAAATTTGTAGAAGTGTGGATTTAAAACTTATTAATTGCCAAATTATACCCAACCGAATCACCCATGAATTTTCACCCCCGGTTATACTAGTATAACCGTTGCCACGGTGGGAGGGCCGACCGAAGAAGAATCTAAAGATGGGATTTGTCTACCACTGCTTTCGTCCTGTTTAAAAAAAAGTGATACTTTCGCCTTGTTTTAGAAAAAGTGATACCTTTTCTGAAACGGAGCGAAAGTATCACTTTTTCTGAAACGGAGTGAATGTATCATTTTTCCGAAACGGAGTGAATGTATCATTTTTCCTGAAACGGAATGTGAAAGTATCACTTTTCCTTCCATAAACCAAAATATGGTTGCATGATGTGTTATGCATCCTTTGTGGTGGTTTGCGTAATGGCTATGCATTCAATTTTCGAGAATTGTGCCTAAAGTGAAAGTATCACTTTTCTTGAAACGGAGGGAGTACATCATTTTATTAGTTGCAACGGAAAATTAGTTATTGCATAAACAAAAATATGGCTACATAAAGGATTATGTATCCTTTGTGGTGGTTCGCATAAAGGATATACATTTAATTTTCTAAAATTGTGCCTAAAATGATAAATATCTCCGAATTTTTCGTAAAAACTCTAAATTTGATATTATTGTTTGTACTCGTTGCGTAGATTTTTTTATAACCTTTCCAACGAGATAAAATTTGTAAAATTTTAAAGCACGGATTTTTAGATATGTTATTTTAAAGTTTGCTTTCCAATTATACCCCTAAAAAATTGGATACATAAGAAGTTGTAGTAATTGGAATAAAACGGAGGGACAATTTTATCTAGTGAAAAAACGACCACCAACAATTTGGTTACACCAAATCCAATCTTTTTATGTCAATTGATCACTTACAATTTACAAAAAAAATGGCCATAATATAAAGGTTCTCCCTCGCTTCGCCCAACAATACTTAAAAACAAACAATTCAAGACCGTTCTTACGGCCTCTCATGGTTTTCTTATCTCTCAAGACAATTCAAGACCGTTCTTACGGCCTCTCATGGTTTTCTTATCTCTCTGACAAGCGAATGCAAGCCAGCAATCCTAAGATTCCGTTGGGCATAAAACGGCACAGCCGCACATGGAATACTAATAATTGATCGGACGAAAGAACAAAAAGAGAGTTCACGTGCCAAACCCATTTAAGATGGTCCCTGAAAACATTGAAGGGTGTCAAGGGACCGCTTGACCCCAGAGTTAATGGGTATGTCTTTTTCTTAAACCTTTTATGTGCTTCTGTTGCCTTTTGGCGTAAAACTATACATAGGACAACCCCAAAATGTGTGAATATCCGTTCCTTTAGCAAGTTCTGTGGCTCTGGTCAAGACCAGATATGAGAAACAGATTCTAGGGCTGTAGAGATCGGAGAGATCGGATATTATCATCATCTCTTTAGAGAATTTTTACTTTCTCTCGAAAAGGCAACCTAAGAAATTTAAAGCACCGACTCAAGTGTGACAGTCTGCCTCATCTTCAGATATCCTATTTCTCCTCTGCTGAGTTCTTTTTGTCCTTTTTCTTTGCAATTTGAAAAATGATGTGCGACTCGCTATAAATCATAAATGCACCTTTTAATTACCAAATATAGCTTAGAAACTAGAGGACTTAAAAGATCCGAAGAGCATCCACCATCGCACTTATAAATTTATGGTTATAAATCCCAACCATTAGATATAGGTGCTCTAGCTCGTTCAAACACTTCAAATTTAAATACGAAAGCCTAACCCCAAACTACATGTAACAATAGATGTCCTTTGATTTTTATGGTCAAGCTTTAATTAGGAGATCACCATTTGATTACTCGAAGAACAATGGTAACCCAACACCCATGGACATCCCTTCCGAACTTTCCTTTTGTCTCTGCCTCACTGCCTAGTTTAATAACAACCGAGGATGAATTCATTCATTAGGCTCCATTGATCCCCTAAGCCGCCCTAAGGTGTCCGGACTTCATCGCAATTTGGTTTCTAAATATCAAACCTCCCTTACAAGACTGGAATTCCATCCATTAAACAACCATGCATTTCAAATTACTTCTTTAGCACAAGGGGAGTGATAGACCAACTGACGGATTTATTCCGAGGAGTCTACCAACTCTCACAAATCTGGGATGGGAGATTAGCAGGGGGCCACTGTTTTGGTGGTGGGTCCGTAATCATGTGAGAGTGGTGATTTCTCCCGCGTCAGGGTAATCATTTCTTTTTGAGCAACATAATGCAACAAAAACAATGCTTTTCAAATTACTTCTTTTGAGCGCAATAAAAACAACATAGCATAGCAAAAAAATGTGATTATAATGACAGAAAATACCGAGTTGATTGAGACTAGTGAAATGGTAATAGATTTTATTTTATTTTTTTGTTAAATTTTCATTTCAAGAAATCGTAATGAGTTGAGACTCAGTTATTATTGTTTTCAAGAAATGGTACGAGGCCAGGCCAGACAATAGAGTTTTTGGTAAGAAGGAAAAAGGAGGCGTACGTAAAGCATATTTGCAACTTCTTGTTCTTTTCTTTTTTCATTCCCTTCAGAAATCAATAACAAATACAAGTACAATAAAAAATCAAGCAAACGAAAACCATACAATCTGGTGAATAATTAACAATAACAATGAAACCCAAACATAATAATTAACATACATCAATTGAAGTAGAAGAATCAAGTTTTACATAGTAAAACTAAGAAACAAAATAATCATAGGTAGCTAGCTAGCGTCAACATCCTTTCATGTCCAACTTAAACCAAATATCCAAATCTGCGTCCCATATGCTTGATGACTCCAAGATCTGCAGGCACGAAAAAACAAGATTAAATGAGTGCATAGCCCAAGTTAATGTATCTACTTAGATCAGATGAACTTGAAACTCAATTCCAAATGGAGTTAAATTTGAGGTAAACAAGTAATGAACTTACTTAGATCAGATGTAGCTACTTAATTAAATGCTGCAGTCGTAACCAGGTGGAGGGTTTTTCCCGCAAGTAAGAAGAACTTGAAGAGCAATTGGGACGTAAACTTTGAGGTTAAGAAGCTTGATCTTAAGAGTAGTGCACAAGCAGGCAGCAGCTTCAATTTCGGCAAGACCACTAAGAATTGGACAGCATTTATTCACAGCTGGGTCTGCTAGACCGATGTGCACGAGCCCTCCAAGAAGATCAACACATGCTCCAAGCTTAAGAATATCAATTGGGCAAGAATCTTTTCCCTTTGTCTTTGGTGGTGACCCGCCAATTACTGGAGGAAGTGTCACTGGTGGCAGTCCCACTGGGGGGAGGGGCAGTTTTCCGACTGGAGGGAGTGTCACTGGGGGGAGTGGGAGTTTGCCGACAGGAGGAAGTGTTCCTACTGGGGGGAGGGGAAGTTTTCCGACAGGGGGTAGTGTCACCGGTGGAAGTCCCACTGGGGGGAGGGGGAGTTTTCCAACTGGAGGGAGTGTTCCAACTGGGGGGAGGGGGAGTTTTCCGACAGGGGGTAGTGTCACCGGTGGAAGTCCCACTGGGGGGAGGGGAAGTTTTCCAACTGGAGGGAGTGTTCCAACAGGAGGGAGTTTCACTGGGGGGAGTTTTCCGACCGGAGGAAGTGTAACAGGTGAAGGAGTAGGAGTCTTGGGAGTTTTGGGTGTCTTAGCTTTGGGTGTTTTAGGTTTGGTAGGTTTACCACAGGTACCACAGCCGAGAATGGGAGTGACTGAGGATATGAAAAGCATACAAATGAAGAGGATAGCTGAGATCTTGGAGGACTCCATGGCTATGGTTTTGAATATATTCAGTTGTAATGAAACTAACAGGTTTATATACGAAAGGTTATGAGACATATCACATGTTGAAGGTATAGGTTCATCAGCCAGACGCCAAACATTGCTAGTTGGCAAACAAAATCTATGAAACCCAATCCCTTTCACTGCGTTGTATAAATTTGTATTCATCACTAAGAGGCGAAGCCAGTAAGTGTACCTACCACCTTTACTATGGAGCCAAAATCACAGCAAACTTGTAGATAAGCACAGTAAATATTAGATAGCTCATTCCAAAAAACAAAAAGAAAAGAAAGCTAGTTGAGCTTGGTAAATTTCATTGTTTTTTGTTGGCCTGTCTTGAACGTTAGGCGCATACGGTACTTGGTCCCTCTAGTTTGTTCATTTCCACCATATTAAATTAAAATATCAACTGAAGCCACAAGTGGTACACTACACAATCAAACACTGGTCTGGAATCGCACTATCAAAATAAAAACAACTGTGGAATCGATTATAAATAAACTTAGCTACTTGTTCATTCCCAGCGTTCAAACTCAATAACAACTAATTTATAATAGCAGTTTCTATGGACTCAATAAATCAAGTTGATTTTGATCCCACTATGGACTCAACAAACATGAAAAACAGATGTACAAACTTTGTTGAGTGAAATGGAAGAACAGACACGTGGTTGATGTAAAATCGGGCGAGGGAAGCAAAAACACCAGCGTTTGAGGAAGAAACGCTGGCATGTGATGTTTGACCGCCCCTCACATCTTCTCTCTCCAATTGTCGGTTATTATATTAGGGTTTATTTTTTATTATTTGTTTTATTAGTTAAATAATCAGTGGGACCCAACTCTTATCAGTTTATATTAATAAAATCACCAGTGGGATCCTAAAATATCAAATTTGTTCATTTTTCCTTGGTTTCCCATAGTGCAAAAACGTGTTTGTTCATCCACGTGGCTCAACAAAAGAAAAACTCTGTTGATTGCCATAGGAATTTCCCTAAGATCTAGAGGTCATAAAATTTGCGTTAGAAATGAACAACCTACAGTAGAAACTCTATAAATTAATGTTATTGAGACTATAAAAATTTATTAATTAAGCGAGATATTAATTAACCGATAAATTAATAATTATTAATTTGTATATTAATTAATATCTTATTAACTTATAGATTAATTTAAATTCGATCAACAGATAATATAGGTTTAGATCATTTGAATGAACAGTTAGACGGTGATATCACTCAAAATTTGCAAAATTTGATCGAAAAGTTGGGTAACGCAATTCAGTGAATGTCATGAATATTTGGAAGAAAATGAAGTTACGCAATTGTTAATTGATGAAGAATAATTGAGAGTGTTATGGGAACTGATAAAGATGGGAAAGAAGATGATGAAAGTTCTACAATAGATTCCCCTTCACGAAATGAGGTTGTTAAAGCGGCAATCACATTACATAATTTCTCGCTTGGCTATGAGAAACAACAATAGAAATTCTGACGATGATAAGAAAAATTAGCGTTAAAATTCAATGTGATGTTGATTTTAACAAAAAGCATAAGACAATTGATTCATTTTTCAAGAAATCTTCATACAACATTAGTGTATTGAATGTATATATATGTAATAAAAAAAATCATTTATAATTGAGTATTAATTAATGGAGTTTCTACTGTATTAATACCTTATACGGCCCTATAAGGCTATAACAACCATGGTAACCACCCGTGTTAACTCCATTAATTTTGACGAGACATATCGGTTCAGATTTCCTTTCTCTTAAATTTCAAATTGGTTTAATGCTCATCATTATTTTAAGAATTTTATTACTGTTGTCCAGTTCTTCCTTCAACGTTATGCAGGTTACCGTATAATATATCCCTGATTTGAAGTACATGCAGTAGAACTTCATTGAAGTAATCCCCGACGAATTACTAACTTTGCTAAAATAATAAAATATTTTGGTCCCAACTTGGCATACATAAGTTAAATTTTAACTCAATAGATTAATAACTTGGCTAAAATAATATTTTTTATTTATTGGAGTTTTACTATATTTCTTCTACGTTTGCTTTCAGTCCGGAAACAGTACTACTTTGATGAATGTCTGGATATGATCATGTATGGGTGAAACTGGACCAAACAATTACTCAGTCCTAGAGATCCTACCTATACAATGGACTTTGCCAATAGGCCTTACAAAGCCAATGCGAATCCCTTACTCATGCTCTGTTATTGGGATAAATGGTTTGCGCGACACCACCTCATCCTTTACAGAACGCCCATTATATCCTCAATCAAAGGTAAGTGGTTATAGGGTGGTTTAGTGATTTGTCTAAAATCGAAATATTGTTTTACCCCACTCTTTCAATTTATGAATACAAAATTTACGTTGATTTCTAAAAATTAGACAACTGAACCTCTCCATTGCCAGAAAAATCCAAAACAAATTTAATTTTTATTTGTTTCTATTGTCGATTACCGTTGATTTGAAGAAAAATTTCTATCAATAAACCTCAAAAATAACTTACAAGTTAATAATAAACTATGGCAATAACAAAACAAAGTTATTGGCGCCGACTATCAAGATCCTCATAGTGGTGTCATAGCCGCGGCAAAGAGAAGTCCATCAAAATCCTATTCAGGAAGATGAAGATGATCGGGAGATAAAGCATCATAGAGCCATCTTTTAAAAAAATCAGGATTCTTTGGAAGACGAAAAACCATCACAGATTATGGACTCAGAGTTCGTCGATCATTTTTAAATGAAGATAAAACACTCAATAAGGAACAACATGAAGAATAAGTGTTCTAAGAAGGGTTAGAGAATAAGAACAAGCGTAAGAGAAACTATGGTAACTTGAGACAACTAAGGACGTAGACAAAGAATTACCCACTATGATGGTGAAGTCCTCGTTGAATATAATAACCACATCGGGACACAAATTTGGCATGATTCGGTAACAATCTAATTAATGACAATATTTTTAGTATTTTTTTTTATTTGTTTGAATATGTTCGATTGTTGTTATATCCGGCATGTATCGTTCTTATTTTGGTGCTGAAAAGATGAGGGTACCCAAATATACCTCAATCTAAAACTTTTCCACTTATAAGTCCTTTCTCCGAAAGTGATTGTCTATGGACCGAGTCGAGACAATACAACTAATCGGTTCACACTTCGTGTGATCGTCTATGGATACGAGATCGAGACAATACGATAACAAGATAACTTGCGTGATTGACTATGGATACAAGATCGAGACAATACAACAACGAAGTATGATTACTTGATAATAGGTTCGGACTTAACCAAACACAATAGGATTGCTATCAAGTAATTAGGAATTGACGTTTGTGTATTTTACTTCTAATTATAATAAAAACAATTATAATTGCGGAAATAGAAAAGTAAAAGACACAACAAGATTTTGTTAACGAGGAAACCGCAAATGCAGCAAAACCCCGGGACCTTGTCCAGAATTGAATACTCTCAGGATGAAGCAGCTATACAAAATCTAAACCAACTTCGTATAGTTGATACCAAGCAACTAAACCTATAGTTCGCCTAGTTCCGTCCGTATCCCTGCGCCTCCAACTTGTAATAAGTCACGCACTTGGAATAGTTCCTTTGGTTCGTATTCCAAACAGTAAGGGAACAACAAATATGTTCGGTAACAACTCTTTTCAAACAAGTGATATGAGTTTGACAAAAGGCTCTTCCGTTTATCCCAATAAACTCCTTTGTCAGGTTCTTAGATCTATCTAATCAACAACTACCAAAGTAATTGTCTAGACTATGCAATCAATACTTTGAATCACAAAGAATTGTATTGATGCCGATATACTCAACTAATCAATCCAATCTGTCAAAAGATAAACCGATTATAGTTGGATCCCCAGCCGATCAAGTTTTGTGCACATCAAAGATTATGAACTCAAATAAGAAATCTTTTTTGTCTTCAAATCTTCTTTGATCTTCAATAAACACCTGCACACAAACAACTTGAATCTATTGTGATCAATCACACATAGAATGGAGTCTGTTAACAATGGATTATCACAAGACGCCTTTAGATCTACAAACAGTCTAAAGATCCCCGTCGATACTTCGATCTAGTTTGAGTGAATCTTATATCATAAGAAAAGATTCTCAAGCATAAACAAACTAGGTGCAATCAAAGTTCAACAACCGTTAGTCAATCAAATCAATCGAAAACTAATAATAAACTGCAATTATCTAGTTTCCCTCCAACGGTACTCGTAGAGCTTCCCAATCCCAAAGAAGTATTTAAAACGAGCGGTCGTAAGAGATTTCACCTAATTAGGGTACTTTCCTCTCCGAATAGACGGCTCCACCAGTAACAACACAACTAGGTAGTTTTGTTGGCTCTGAGGATTAGTTTGCTCGAAATGCAAACTTCAATATTCATAGACCAAGGAAGTTTGGACACCAAGGAATTTCCAAAACCGAAAATATTCTCAAGATATGCAATATATTTCTGAATTCGGTTTTCATAATTCCTGGAAATGCTCTGTCCAAATATTGATCGAAATCTCAGTAGAAAATCTCCAATTAGTAAATGCACATTACCAATTTTTATTTTCTAATGATATGCATTTTAATTGCTGGAAATTAAAAGCATATAAAACTAAAAACCTTAATTAAAAGATTCTCAATTTATTTCGATCCGGGATTCTCCTTTAGTTATTAAGGAATATCTTTGAACAATAAAAGGTAAGAATTACTGCACGTGTTCAAAGTATGTCGATATCTTTACTTTGTAAATCCCTTTTCATATTTACAATCTTGGAACCGATTTGCCACACTTCCAAACAAGTTTATAATTGGTTCATCTGACTTCCAAGAACTATGTGATTGATTATCCTATCAAATCACCATTAATGGGTTTCACGGTTCTACCAAAACATAAAGCTTCGGTTCTACCTCCATGTGGGTATTAGGATCGGTCACACTAGCTTTCCAAAAATTGGTTGACTAGGTACTAGGATCGGTTACCACATAATTATGGTATTTACTTGTAATCGGTTGCACAAGTCATAGGATCGGTTACCAATTACTAAGACTTGTTGTACCTCTTACAAGGATCGATTCCACATACTTGTGATCGGTTGCACCTCTTACTAGGATCGGTTCCCCAATGTCTAGAGTTGGTCATACCAATTACAAAATATCGATCATACCATCTCAGGTGATTACTTAAGATCGGTTTCACAAATAAAAGTCATACCAATACCAAAGTCAGGCCTTGTGAATAGTTTTACCAATAAACATAAACAAGTTATGAACGGTTATACTAAACACACATATTGGTAATCCAAAGATTTGCAATGAATAACAATACCAATAAGCCTAGCGATTTCCCTTTCAATTCATAAAACAAGTTTATGTATTGTACTTCCTTTAAACGAATGTAAAACATTGTTTCCAAGGACGAAATCTTCACCCATACCCATACATAATCACAATAGCATTCATACGATTATGTCGATGTCTTATATATGAAGTTCAAAAGATAGACGTTATACTTCGTATTGTAATTCCTTAATACTATGTCTAACTAGAGTATAATCATTCACAGCTTCGCAGTTATGTTTTCAATATGCACGACTTGAAAGATACGTTACGAATGAAACAGTTCAAGTCAAATATTACTAACCTCAAGAGGAAGGATGATGTCGTTGATGTAGCTATTTACTTCTCACATTCTTCAAGTCTTCACGTAATACTTGTAAGTCTCATATCCTAGTAACTTTCTAGCTAACCTATACGAAGTTGACTCTAGTAAATAATCAAGCGACTCTTTAAATGAGTTTTGATTCACTAAAATATGACAACCAAACTTGACATACCAACGCTTGGTGGGTTCAACCGAGCTATGCTCTAACAGGTGCAGTTCACGTGTTTCTAACTCCTTTAAAGTTGTACACTTAAATTTTATTTTTCTTGCTTGTAACTTTGTAAAACTACTGTTTTTTTGCATCAACTCGTTTCTTTTAAACGATTGGTTGGCTGATGAGAATTATGGAAGTTGGTGATTTAATGATATTAAGACTACCCCTCTCTCAATCTCCCTGTTTTTTTTCTTCTCTCAAAGCCATCACCTTTAGTTACTTAATTTTTGTTCTATTGTTATTTAGTTTTTCAAATTACATATCAAATCGGGAGGAAAGTCACTGATGAGATCAGCATTATCAGTTGCATTGTACAGTCTTTCGAGACCATTAATTACAATATGATTAGTATTAAAAATATTGGCTTTGGTAATCCAATTAAAAAAGTATTGAAACTTTTTACAATCCAAGAGAAGAAGAAGATTTACATATTGTTACAGTTGAAATTTGGGCGGGTCGGGGTTACTTTTTTATTAGTGTTATGGTGAACATAGGCCTAGTTGTTTTTAGACGTTGTTTCTATATTAACCACCGATATGCAATACATTGTCTTGTGATATGATTAATATTGTAGACCGCAAGTTTGTGGCTATAACCTAAACAGTGTGTAAATGTGGGTCGTCCCTGGAAACTAAATTAATTGCTACTTTTAATCACAACATAGAGTAAATGTAAAAATTTAAACGAGATAAGGAGATATATTACCATATATAGTCGTGTACCATGAACATACGGGGTGCCTCCCATAGAGCGCTAAGTTTTAAGCCTTTAGTCAAACCAAGAAAGGGTTAGTCACAACTTAAGCATCATATAACAATAATCGAAATAGTTGCGGATTCTTTTTAGTTAATCAATTTTGACTCACACAGTTGACAAAAATGGTAAGTACGAAAGCGGTGGTCATTTTTAAGAAAATGTGTCGATTCTAATTTCCTAAAACATTTAAGATTAGTTCCAAAATTTAATAATCGTCAC
This sequence comes from Papaver atlanticum, assembly GCA_023531105.1. Lineage (NCBI taxonomy): Eukaryota > Viridiplantae > Streptophyta > Magnoliopsida > Ranunculales > Papaveraceae > Papaver > Papaver atlanticum. The sequence goes on along the minus strand of JAJJMB010007708.1, from coordinate 28,360,570 downwards.
ATTTGAAATTCATACGTTCGCACATTTGGAAGATAAAATTTTGGTGGGACAACAAAGTCAATTAGGGTATCATGGTCCGAGTAAACCACAATAACAATAGGATGACGAGTTTCTAACAACTGAATTTCATTTTGGACAAAATCAGACCCCCAATTATAGGCGCTAGTCATCTCCATATCTTGTAAATCCCCGAGCTATCCAACCTATGAACAATGCTGGAGTTGGGGAAAAAGAAGTTACCGAGTGTCCGTAATATGAAAACTCTAGCAATTTCTCAAACATTTCATCATCATAGTAAAAATTTTTTTTACTATGAATGCCTTCAAACTGACATCAGGTATCCCACCACTTTTGATGCTTGGGTTCACCATCTCGGTTGTTGCTCGTTATATTATCCATTTTCCAGTCATTTCTTCTTTGTTAAATGGAACTTCATCTCCCAAACCACAAGGAATTCTGGTAATGAATAACAATTTTAGTGGTGATATTCCTACAAAAACAATAACATTTTTGTTAGAGCATCGCTCGGTCGAACTCACAAGTGTTGCTATCTCTATCTTGTTGTCAAATTTAGTTGTCAAAACCATATCTTGATTTCTAGTCTACATTTAGTCAAGTCTCGGATTAGGATAGAAGTGTGTAGTTGAGTATTGGATATCACTGCGTTCTACCGTTTGAAGGCGAAGACCAACCGAAGCTTGTGGAAAACTTCTTCTACAAAAGGTAAGTGAAGACTGAACCACCTTCTTCTCAAGTTTTCACCTTTCTATATATGAGAAATTGTCGCATGACTAAATTAGATAATATATGCATACCATAAAATTTTGAGCCAAGTTTATCTTGAATATCGTTATCGAAATATGCTAAGCTTAAGAACATTTGTTCATACTTGATGAATTTGGTTAAAATATATTTATTGTTTATAACCTAATTATGGTTCAAGATTTAATCAATTGAAAATAACCAGGAACAGTGATATGTATCATTGATGTTATTCGGGAATGTTTCAAATCGATTATTAGAGAGATATAAAACTACTGTAAATCTGGATACAGGACAATATGCATACTGAAAAAGCGGGGGTCTAACAACCACACCCAATATTTCACTTAGCAATCTGTATGGACTAACTCCAATATACTTTCAAGAGAATCAACTAGATAGTCAGACTCAATCTTAAGAAAAGTATATCCAAGAGTTATACCTCTATTTCTCAATTCAATATGCAATCAAACAAATAGGAATTTGCGAGCCCGATTGAACATAAGAAATAACTTGGATGGTATCAAAAACCAATATCCAAGTGCCAATCAATTTAATCAACAACCCAAAGGTCGGATTAACAATTATTGAACTTACGCACAACCTGTGATATTTCAATTATATAAAAATATAATGCGGAAAAAAATAACACAGACACCATAAATTTTGTTAACGAGGAAACCGCAAATGCAGAAAACCCCCGGGACCTAGTCCAGATTTTAACACCACACTGTATTAAGCCGCTACAGACACTAGCCTACTCCAAGTTAACTTCGGACTGGAATGTAGTTGAGCCCTAACCAATCTCACACTGATCAAGGTACAGTCGCTTTCCTTACGCCTCTGAATCCCAGCAGGACACTACGCACTTGATTCCCTTAGCTGATCTCACCCACAACTAAGAGTTGCTACGACCCAAAGTCGAAGACTTGATAAACCAATCTGTCTCACACAGAAAAGTCTATTGAATAGATAAATCTGTCTCCCACAGATAAACTATGAGTTTTTGTTCCGTCTTTTGATAAATCAAGGTGAACAGGAACCAATTGATATACCAAACTTATATTCCCGAAGAACAGCCTAGAAATATCAATCACCTCACAATAATCTTAATCGTATGGTAGCGAAACAAGATATTGTGGAATAACAAACGATGAGAGGAAAATGTTTATGACTACTTTTTATCGAGCAAATCTTAGAGAAGATAATACTCAATACGATAGAAAATAGCAAGATCAGAACACGTAACTACAGAGAAAATAGTTGGGTCTTTCTTCACAATCCCAATGAAGTCTTCAAGTCGTTAACCTACAGGGTTTCGTGAAAAACCTAAGGTTAAAGGAGAATCGACTCTAGTCTCAACTAGTATCACACAGGAGGTGTGGGGATTAGGTTTCCCAGTTGCTAGAGTTCTCCTTTATATAGTCTTCAAATCAGGGTTTGCAATCTAAGTTACCTTGGTAACAAAGCATTCAATATTCACCGTTAGATGAAAACCTGATTAGACTCAAGCTAATATCTTTCAACCGTTAGATCGAACTTAGCTTGTTACACACAAATGAAAAATGACTTCATGTAGATATGGGTAACCATACCTAAACGTGTACACCTTGTTGGCTCAACAATATTTAACCGAAGTTAGCCATATGAACACTTTCATATCAACCATAATCATCTTAACCATAACTAGTTCAAGTGACTCAAATGAAACTAGTTCTAGAGTTTTTTAATTGTTTATATTCTCATAGAAGTATACAAGACACAATTGAAGCAAAATCGATTTTGATTAACTCTAATCAATTCATGAACATTATAGCCACGGTTTGCAAAAGATTGCATTTCTTATTATATAATGTGTTAGTTCATGAATAACCGATTTTAGAACATAACCCACTCAAGTATGCAAACGGGTACGCATACCTAAGTAGCCGGACTTGGACTGTGTTCGCCAGTATGCAACCGGGTATGCATACTGTCGTACACATCCAAACTTCAGTTGAAACCAGTACGCGTACAGGTACGCATACTCTAGTACTCGAACTTCAACTGACTTTGCCAGTACGCGTACAAGTACACTTACTCTAGCTCCCGGATTTTACCTGACCAAACAGTACGCATACGAGCATGCATACTTAGTTCCGGTCTTGGATTAACACATATGCAAGTACGCATACTGTGCTCATAATCCAATCATGGTTAAGTGTTTTAAACTCCCATTTCAATCATTGAAACATTCTCAGAAGACGACAATAGCTGTATCACACAAACTATTAGCTTTAAAGCGATTTTCAAGTGATCGAATGATCAATACAAAACTTTCCGAGTCTACATCAAATGAAGGTCTCACACAAATCATGTAAGATGTTACAAGACGATTTTCACATGATCATCTTTTGACTTTCGTCAAGAATATAAGATGAACTTGGTTAAAGTGAAAGCTTACCAACACATATTTCGATAAATATATAAGCGAGTTAAACTCAGCTCGAAATATCAAATGTGCATAATCGAAGTCTATATAGCTATATGACTTTTGTCTCAAATAGGAGATAGAGTAGATAGACTTTTGAGTAATAGATGAGTTAAACTCTCCACATACCTTTTGTTGATGAAGTTCCACAAGGCCCCCTTAGTAGTTCTTCGTCTTCAATCGATGAACGCCATGAAGTCTAATGCTCAACTAAATTTTCTATCCTAATCCTACTTAGCTATAAGTAAACTAGAAATCAAGACTTATAGTTTTGGCAAATAAACTTGAAAACAAGCTTGAGATAGCAACGCTTGCGAGTTCGATCAAGCAGTGCTCTAACAATCTCCCCCTTTGTCAATTTTAGTGACAAAACTATCAATACATATGGATTACAAAATAAATAAACTTTGTAGCTTCTCATCCAAATGCTTGATCTCCTTCGTTCTTCAACATTACTTGAAATCTTCGTCACTTCCAAGTACTCCAATGATTCCAAATGTGTTCAACTCCGCATCATTGTTGTTGAAGATCCTTAGCTATAACAATGGAAAACAATTGCTCTCAATCATTGTTATACAGTGTCATAGTATCATTATACAACATCAAAGTCCAATTGTATCACAACTTTGACAACAATACTATGGTGATATGTATCACTCCTCCTTAGTCAATACTTCATCTTAACATGAAAACCATTCCCCCTTACATAATGATCCGTAAACCATATGTATTTGTAGCGTGAACTACACATTAATTCTCCCTCTTTTTGTCAATATAAATTGGCAAAGGTACGAAAACTAGTGGGATCATGATGAAATTCTCATAGAGATACTTCATGACTAAAAGAAAACATATCAACTTTGTTTAAATGCAATCATAAATTCGAAACTAAACGCATTCATCAAGGAGTTTATAAAGATACAAGAAAACTCCTACAATATTCCACAGCCGCACTCCCCAAAAATATTTGGCAATTAAGCACAAGTTCAATTAAGAACTCTCCCCCATATAATGTCATTCCCGAAAGAACAACAAGACCGACCTTACTTTTACAAGAAAAGAAGGATTTCTTTGGACATTAACAAATTACATGAAACATGAATTTATATCCATAAAAATCAATTAAATTAACCACAAGAGAACCCATGATTAATTTAATCGGAAATGCTCAACATAAGAGAACTTACGGAGCCACACAGTACTTTCACATAGAAGTGGATTAGGGAAAGATCAATACTGCGGAATATTCAAAGATTCATTCTATTTTTCATCAATATTTGCATAAAGACATATAATAGACTTAATCTTTGCAAACAAAAGTTCATCCTATCTTCATTAATATTTGCATAATGACATAATAGGCTTAACTTTTGACATATATGGGACAATCACAGTTCACGGACGCAAACACACATATCCCATAAAATTTTTGCAATATATAAAACCAATAAAGATTAATACTGCAAAATCATCTTCCAAATAAACTTTAAAATTTAAATAAATAAATCTACAAACATTGCAAGATGAAAATCGTTGGCAATAGCTATGTGTACTTACAATAATGGCTATTCCAAACCCTAGTTATCCTTCTTAAAATACAAGAATAAATTCTCATAAGAAGTTTCCAAGACAAAGTAAAATAAGGGATAACGAATTTACTCATCATCTTCATCATCGGAAACCATCCAAGTGGCTTGAACAATATCCATATCTTCCTTGATTTCGGGAAACTTAGTAGCAATCACGCGTAATTGTTCTTGCACGCATTTTACCTTGGAATTTATCTTACCCACACCCTTGAGAATTTGATGAAGAAGAGCCAGGGTGGTAGAATCACAAGAACCGTCAAGGGTATCACATCTTTGTCTTTTGCAAGCATTCTCCTTCATACGTTTGAAAGTACAAGGACGAACAAGTTTGGGAGTTCCAATGGAATTGCCAATAGGAGCAATAGAATATGCTCGACAAATTTGCTCAATCAAGCAAGGAAAGCCTAACTTCTTGTTGGATGACATCATTGAGAGCATTTGAAGAATGATGAATCCACAAATATCAAGACTCTGAGAACCCAATTCAAGGAAATAGACTAACTCCGCAAACTCACGACTCCACCGAGAGTTCTCAATTGTGGAGGGACAAAGATTAGGTATACCAAGTTTTCCGAAAGACATCAAAGCAAGACTAAGATAATTAGTAACAAACTTTCCTTCAATCCAATCAACACTCTTGCGACAAAGACCATTATAAATGGTATCATGAGATGGTCTTTCTTCCCTTGGTCTAGGAAGGCGAAAATTACCCAAAGAAATTTTTGGTAATCCTTGATATCAACTCTTTATTAACAAGAATCCTTTATCTATTTATCATGGTCTTGAATTCCATGTCATCAAGATCAATATCATGGATGTTAGCATAGAAGATTCTTGTGAGAGTGTCAAAGCCTTCACCAAGACCATTAAAGATGTTTCCAAGATTAAATTTTTCAAAACAAACCAAATCTTATTTATGACCACTAACCAAATCCAATTTCTTTTCTAGAATGAAACCACTAGAAGAAATCCTTTCAAATATCTTACTACTAGAATCATTGATAAATCTAATTCTAATAGAATCTTGATTTTAAGGTCTAGTCATGCTAGAAGAAGATGAATCTAAGTTTTTTGAAACCTTCTTTGAAACCTTGAAATTTCCCATGAGTCCTAGAAATTGAGAGTACAAGGAGAAGGAAGAACTTACTTGATTTGTTCCTTGATGATGAATAAGACCCTTAGTCTCTTTTGAATCTCCAACAAAAATTCTAATGGAGATGATACATGAACCCTAGAAAAGTTCACGTATGCGGACTATAAAAGGAAGAAGAAGGGTACGCGTACCATACTTCTTATATACCCAATAATGGGCTTGGACCCGTTCATGAACCGCGACCTGCAAAAGGAAAGCAGGATTTCTAAAAGCGATCAATAGCCAAGGTTCGCACACTGAAAGGACGGAACAGTGCAGTAAAGGATCGTAGAAGGAACTACATCACTTTAAAAGACCTTAGATATGGAAAAAAACTTGTCAAGGAATATATTTTTTTCAAAGTAAAAATAAATTAACCCAAACACAAAAAATCAAACCTATACTTGCCCCATCTCAAGATATATATACAAATGGGGTAGAGCCAAGCTTGTTACCAAAAGTCTAGAAGTGCAGAGAGATCATCATGCAACTTATCCGGTTGATATTTGTGAAAAGTACCAGAAGTATGATGATACTCAGGGTTAATATAATTTTTGAAAACCTTTTTCTTATGACCAAGGAATGACGTTTTCCGACAATTAGAACCTACACCGAACTCATCAGAAATCTTTTTATCAATTTTACATGAGTTGGTAGTAAGCATAGTTCGTACATCATGGATACATGATTTAACAGGTATATAACTTTTATCAGAAAGATTCTTTTCCTCAATCGAATAAAGCTTTTCTAAGAATTTAAAAACGCTTTCAAAAGCTCTAAATAGATCTTTGTCAATTGATCTATCACGATAGTATTCCTTAAAAAGATTAAGAGTTAATCTAATGAGATTCCATATCTTTGAGTGTTGACAATGTTTTCTCGAACGATTTTTCTTAGAAGAACTTTTATTTTTTCCTTTAGACTGTTTCTCATCATCTAAGTTTTCCAAAGTCTTAGATGGAACGAGATTATCATGAGAGACCAGAGATCTAATGGATAATAAGCTCTGAATAGTCTTTAAGGAATTATGGCATGCGTTACAGATGCCAAAAGCAAGTTTCCCAAAGAAATTTTCCATAGGGATAGACTTTAGGGATCAGTCAAATACAAACTTATTAGGTTTATAGTGTTTGCCTGCTCTGATACCAATTGATAAAGTGGGGGTCTAACAACCACACCCAATATTACGCTTAGCAATCTGTATGGACTAACTCCAATATACTTTTAAGAGAATCAACTAGATAGTCAGACTCAATCTTAAGAAAAGTATATCCAAGAGTTATACCTCTATTTCTCAATTCAATCTGCAATTAAACAAATAGGAATTTGCGAGCCCGATTGAACATAAGAAATAACTTGGATGGTATCAAAAACCAATATCCAAGTGCCAATCAATTTAATCAACAACCCAAAGGTCGGATTAACAATTATTGAACTTACGCACAACCTGTGATATTTCAATTATATAAAAATATAATGCGGAAAAGAAATAACACAGACACCATAAATTTTGTTAACGAGGAAACCGCAAATGCAGAAAACCCCCGGGACCTAGTCCAGATTTTAACACCACACTGTATTAAGCCGCTACAGACACTAGCCTACTCCAAGTTAACTTCGGACTGGATTGTAGTTGAGCCCTAACCAATCTCACACTGATTAAGGTACAGTCGCGTTCCTTACTCCTCTGAATCCCAGCAGGACTCTACGCACTTGATTCCCTTAGCTGATCTCACCCACAACTAAGAGTTGCTACGACCCAAAGTCGAAGACTTGATAAACCAATCTGTCTCACACAGAAAAGTCTATTGAATAGATAAATCTGTCTCCCACAGATAAACTATGAGTTTTTGTTCCGTCTTTTGATAAATCAAGGTGAACAGGAACCAATTGATATACCAGACTTATATTCCCGAAGAATAGCCTAGAAATATCAATCACCTCACAATAATCTTAATCGTATGGTAGCGAAAAAAGATATTATAAAATCACAAACGATGAGACGAAGATGTTTGTGACTACTTTTTATCGAGCAAATCTTAGAGAAGATAATACTCAATACGATAGAAAATAGCAAGATCAGAACACGTAACTACAGAGAAAATAGTTGGGTCTGGCTTCACAATACCAATGAAGTCTTCAAGTCGTTAACCTACAGGGTTTCGTGGAAAACCTAAGGTTAAAGGAGAATCGACTCTAGTCGCAACTAGAATCACACGGGAGGTGTTGGGATTAGGTTTCTCAGTTGCTAGAGTTCTCCTTTATATAGTCTTCAAATCAGGATTTGCAATCTAAGTTACCTTGGTAACAAAGCATTCAGTGTTCACCGTTAGATGAAAACCTGATTAGACTCAAGCTAATATCTTTCAACCGTTAGATCGAACTTAGCTTGTTACACACAAATGAAAAGTGACTTCATTTAGATATGGGTAACCGTAACTAGACGTGTACACCTTGTTGGCTCAACAATAGTTAACCGAAGTTAGCCATATGAACACTTTCATATCAACCATATTCATCTTAACCATAATTAGTTCAAGTGACTCAAATGAAACTAGTTCTAGAGTTTTTTAATTGTTTATATTCTCATAGAAGTATACAAGACACAATTGAAGCAAAATCGATTTTGATTCACTCTAATCAATTCATGAACATTATAGCCACGGTTTGCAAAAGATTGCATTCCTTATTATATAAACAAGTTGAGAGCACGTGCATTGCACGTCGGCAAACACTAATCGGTTTTTGACACCTTACATTTTTGTGCAAAAAAATTTATACAACCAACACATCAGTAAAACAAATCATACTTTTCTCATTCAAAAGCTAATATCTCAACAATTCTGTCCCATTAGTTAAGACATCTGGACAAACATTTATGGTACTCGTTCCAGCGACGAAACGTATGGTATAGTTGAATCCCCAGCTGCATTGATGCAGATGATTAGTGACAACCTTAATCGTAAAATTCTTCTTTGATAAATTCCCAGGTCCCAAACATCTCACTATCATCCAAGAACCCAATCTCGCTAATACTTTTGTCGATTAACCCCACAAAACATACAAATCCAAGAGAACCATACACAGTACTTAACCAAATACCAAATATACAAATTCAAAACTCTATATACACTAATTTACATTACAAAATCTATGAATAGTATTGGTTCTTTATACCAACAAATGTTTAAAAAGTGAAAAGTTTCCAACTACAGATGTAAAAGATACATGTGAAATGTTTTAAATACTTGATTAAAAGAACACTTCAGCAAAAGAAATGAAACTAACGTATGGTAAGTTCCTCTTAGGGCAATCGGTATAGAAATCAAAAGAAAAGAAGTAAAAAAGGACAGTAACAGTAGGAAAAGAACACCTCAGGATGCCAAAACCTCTGTTTTCAACGTATACCAATCTCTTGCGCAGATCATCGCATAACAATCTTAAAATCTACTTTGGCATTCATAAATTTATGAAAGGCTGCAATGACCTGGGCCAATTTCATTTTATGTGACAATACAAACGCACACAGTAAGCAAAGAGGGATGCTACTATAAATTTTGTTGCAAGATACAGCGACAATGGTACACACACTTTTATCAAGGGACGATGTAAGGAATCGTGACTATCCAGTTAAGACTATACGCAGGAGTTGGGTGCAGAGTACGAACCTAAATTAAAAATATGAATAGGTATAAAGTCTGGCCGATAAGCTTCGAAGTTTTTGCATGCTGGTGCGATGTCAAGCATCATGAAATCCAAATTGTCTGATGGCTCTTGTTATTGCCAGATGGAAACTGAAACGCACGAACATCTGCAATGGGTATCATCGATGCTATATCAATATGATATCTTAGAGCAAGGTAGAGTTCATATGAACAAAAATAAATCTAGAGTCTAGACGCAAACATGCTTAAAATGAAGATAACATGGCAGGGATTTTAATTTCATTTCCTAATTCTTATTTTGATAATCAAATCAGACTCCCATATGAATTCAGTTAAATTGCATATATTTCTTTCTCAAACATCATATACAGTTAACAGTCTTGATTTCTACTAGCTTCATGGACAAATAAAATGCATATGAATACCAAACGGACTATGATTCATACAGCTCAAAGAATACACTAAAATGATATTATCAAAGAACACACTAAAAATTGATATTGTCATTCAATAAAAAAGCCCTAGAGCCGAGAACCGAAGCCTTTTTCCAGTAACAAGTACCAGGTAGGCTGGAGAGAGAATCTCCGAAAAGTTTAGAATAGTTTTTACGCCGGCTTGCCACGCCTTGCACAACCCACATTACGTAGGCATCATTCATAAAAAACCCTAGAGCATCATTCATAAATTCACTTGAAATTAATGAAATGAATCATAATAGATGTTATATTTGCCGCAAATCAAGCAAAAGCCGTAAATTTTACAAAACCCTAAAATTGCAAATTCCAGTACAAAATGATTTTACATACCTAATTAAGAAAGGATAATAGGAATTTCTTCAAACACTTCCATGGCATAATCAATGTATCCAATATTAAAGCCAAATTTGTATTTGTAAAACCCAATTTTGTTACTCAATCCTCAGTTGAAATCGATAGAAGAAGTCAAGTCATATCTGATTATATTGATTCATGAAATTATTAGTACCAAAAAAGAACTAAGAACTAACCTGGTGATGAATCAGTACAACTGCATGTTGAATTCCTCCATTAAATCTTCGTTTCAACAGGAAATCTATAGAAAGAAGCTTAGGGAGAACGGAGAAGAGAAGAAAAAAAGGAAAACCAAGTTCTGTTCAGCTTTTGTTTTTGTTTTAAGTCTGTAAATCGAGCCCTTAAAGTTGCGTTTATTTACAGAAACCCCTGTGCAGACAACAAATTTAGTCAGCGGATTTTAGAGATCTAACGGATGATTTTGAAAGTCAGTTTATTTAACGGCTGTAATTGATGTGCAGACACAAAATTTAATCAGAGATCTAACGGCTGAGTTTCAAAGTCAGTTCATCTGACGGTTAATAGTGCAAAATTGGTTGGTGATTAGAAACACGGAAATGTTTCCAGTTTTTGTTGTTGTTATTAAAAGGGGGGAGATGTATTAGTTCATGAATAACCAATTTTAGAACATAACCCACTCAAGTATGCAAACGGGTACGCATACCTAAGTAGCCGAATTTGGACTGTGTTCGCCAGTATGCAAACGGGTACGCATACTGTCGTACAGATCCAAACTTCAGTTGAAACCAGTACGCGTACAGGTACGCAAACTCAAGTACTCGGACTTCAAATGACTTCGCCAGTACGCATACTCTAACTCCAAGACTTTACCTGACCAACCAGTACGCATACGGGTATGCATACTAAGTTCCGGTCTTGGATCAACACATATGCAAGTACGCATATTGTGCTCATAATCCAATCATGGTTAAGTGTTCCAAACTCCCATTTCAATCATTGAAACATTTTCGGAAGATGACAATAGCTGTCTCACACAAACTATTAGCTTCAAAGCGATTTTCAAGTGATCGAATGATCAATACGAAACATTCCGAGTCTACAACAAATGACTATCTCACACAAATCATGTAAGATGTTACAAGGCGATTTTCACATGATCATCTTTTGACTTTCGTCAAGAATATAAGATGAACTTGGTTAAAGCGAAAGCTTACCAACACATATTTCGAAAAATATGTAAGCGAGTTAAACTCAGCTCGAAATATCAAATATGCATAATCGAAGTCTATATAGTTATACGACTTTTGTCTCAAATAGGAGATAGAGTAGATAGACTTTTGAGTGATAGATGAGTTCAGGTCTCGACATACCTTTTGTTGATGAAGTTCCACAAGCTCCTCTTAGTAGTTCTTCGTCTTCAATCGATGAACGTCGTGAAGCCTAATGCTCAACTACACTTTCTATCCTAATCCGAGACTTAGCTATAAGTAGACTAGAAATCAAAACTTATAGTTTTGGGAACTAAACTTGACAACAAGCTTGAGATAGCAACGCTTGCGAGTTCGACCGAGCAGTGCTCTAACACATACCAGTTCACATACTGGGAGAACTGTTATAAGTCCAGAGCCGCAGTACATGTACCCAGTACACGTACCGGCGTAGATATAGTTCAGCATCGATTTTTTTGTACGCATACTCGATATCCATACCATAAAAAGTTCGTTGACTCGTGAACCAGGAAGGTACGCATACCTAGTATGCAAACCGGAAAAGATCTGTTGGTTTCAAAACCAGAAAAGTTACGCATACCCAGTATGCAAACCATAAAAGATCTGAGAGTTCCTGAACCCGTTTTTGTCTTTAGGGTATACATACCCGGTACACGTACCATGACAAAAATATTCACGAACAGGTACAGTACACGTACCAGGTACACGTACTTACCATGTCGAATATTTTCAGATGCAACAGAATTATTTCTATGAGATAATCGTCATTTGAACAATTACCTAAAAACACTAACTAGACATGATTGATCACATTTGTGACTCAAGGTTAAAGTCTTAAAGTGTTATATGAAAATGGTTAAGCTTATCGTTCAATTGGTTAGTTTCGGCTAACCTTCATGAATATGTCACTGTACTCGGTTCAGTTACGGTTCATCCTAACCAGAGTGTATATTCTTCTATGTTAATCTCAAGTTAAGTTTTTCATCTAACGGTGATTATTGATTGCTTGATTCCAAAGCTACCTTAGCTTAAATCTGAAGCAACTTTGATCTTGAAAGTCTATATAAGGAGAACCTCAAACAACTTGGATCTTTGAATCCCTGAAACAATTCTTGTGTGTTCTAGTTGTAAACTAGAGTCACCCTTTCCTTCAAACCCTTTTAGGATTTAGCGACTAAAAAAACTTCACCTAAGGATTAGTGAAGCCAGGTCTAACTATCTTTATCTTGATAGTTCGTGTATCCTGATCTTGCTTTGATTGTTGAGCTTTTCTCCGATAAACAAGATAGAAATCACAAAGTTTCTTCGTCTTAGACTTTGTGATTTCACAAGTTTATACTTGTGAGGTGAATAATAATCTAGGCTGCTCTGCGGGGGTCATAAGACTGTATTTTTAGGTTTGCTAGACTTTGTCTATTGCAATCGATTTCCTACCTCACCTTGATCAGAACGGAAATCACATATAGGCTTAATTATCCGTGGGAGGAAGATTAGTTTAAAGTCTTCAATTGAGTTGAAGCAACTCTTAGGCTGTAAAGGACGTCAGCTAAGGGAATCAATTACGCGGAGTCCTGCTGGGTTTCAAGAGGCGTAAGGATCGCGTATGTAACTGAATTGCAGTGACGGTTTAATTCGGTCTCAACTACATTCCCGTCCGAAGTTTTGATAGTTAGCTAGAGTCTGTAACGGCTTAATACAGTTTGGTATTCAAATCTAGACTAGGTCCCGGGGTTTTACTGCATTTGCGGTTTCCTCGTTAACAAAATTTCTGGTGTTTGTGTTATTTCTTTTTCCGCATTATATTGTTTATCTTTATAACTGAAATATCACAGGTTGTACGTAAATCAATCAAAGTAGATATATCCATCGTTGTTTAAGTTGGATACGACTTGATTGATTTTGGATGTTGATCTTTAGAACCTTTAAATACTCTCACGGAATAATCAGGTTCACAAACTTGTCTATGTTTACATTATGATTGTGAGAAAAAACAGATATAAGCTCTTCTTATAATCCTAATTGAGATTGATTAAGTTGAACTCTCGGAATTGTAATTGAGTTTATTTCATGCAGGTTGCCTAAGAAAAAGTTGGTGGCGTATTTTGGTACCCCCGCGTTTTCAATTTTTAGTTTCTTTGATATCTTTATATTGAATGCATAAAAAAGTAAAATCAAAATATCAACATATTGATTTCGAAGTCTCCAAAATGAAATATGAGTTCACTTGGATACCAATTTTCCACTAATACTGAAAACAAGTCTTTGGTATTCATCGTGGCCACATAATAAAGTTTGCACCCAGAATATTTTCCCACAATTCATTTAGCTCCTGTAGGAAGACATAACATTCAATATCATACCGCATGCCTCTTGATTTTTGATACCTATATTCCCCACCTTTTGTAGAAATGTGACCTTGACCTTCAGACAGTGCTCGACATAGCAGTTTTCTATGACGATCGTAGTTACGCTCGCCATCTGAACTAGAATCAGTAACCGCTTGATGCACCAATTGTTTTTGACTTGGAGGGGTTTCATTACATCTCCTTCTAGTAGTGGCTTGAAACATTTTTATTAGAAGTAAATGGAGAATAACAACAAAAAAATGGAAAAAGTATAAGAGAAAAATTGTGAAAGCATCTGTCGAAAGGTTGAAAAAGAGTAAATATATGGATTTCAACGAATTAAAAAAAAAAAAACATTTAGTCCTTGGAGAACAAGGATGGGACGTTGAGCGGCTCAATCTTGGCCACTCGGCCATACCTTATTCGCGCGGTTCACTCAAAGCCATTGAGTAAGAATTCCTATAATGGAACTTCCAAAGCTATGCCACTTAGACGAATTTATTTATTTTCGATGATCGAATCAGGAATGAATACGTACGCAAGAAGCTGGAGGTAGCACTAATCAAAGAGATGCTCACCCAGTATCGATTGCGTTAGTTTGGGCACATACGACGAAGACCTCTTGATGCACCGGTTCGCGTAGGACGCATATTACGGACTAAGGGTAGGATGAAACGTAGAGGCCGACCAAAACTTACGTGGGAGGAGTCAGTGAATGTGAATGGTGACTTGAAGAAGCGGAATTTAACGGAGGAAGATGCGTTGGATAGACAGAAGTGGAGAGCAGCGATCCACGTGAAAGAGGTAGGATTTCTATACTTGGATTGGGTTGGCCCGTTTACTACAGCATGTTCACGCACACCGTGTCCATTCGGAACGATTTTTCTCGGGAGCTCGTGCTTCTCTTGTCCTCAGTGACATGAGTTGCTAGTTCTTTTCGAGACGGTTGTTGCCAGATGGACAATACGTGTTGGCGTATGTGTGGTATTTGGATCCCGTGTGCTTGTTGGCTCTTAAACCTAAGCGGTAAACGACAATCCCGATTACCTTTTCAGGACCGCCTCGTGTTCCCATTTGGTTCATGTGTTGCCTATTTATCGAGAAGTTATCGATGGTGTCCCCCGTTTCTTGCCTAATCTTACCTTTTATTGGTAAGATAGATATTTCACTCACATCGTGTTCTTTTGGAACAACTTGTCTCTGGTGCTCGTGCTCTCCCTGCCTTAAATGGCTTGGTTGGCTTGTCCTACTAAAGACGGTTGTTTCTTGATGGACAATACGTGTTGGTGTATGAGTGGTATTTGGTTCTTGTGTGCTGGTTGGCTCTCCGCCCCGCGCGGCGAACGACAAGCCTGATTACCTCTTCAAGCATGGTCCCCGGACTCATACTCGGGAAAGACTCGTTTGGTTCCTGTTCCTATCTATCGAGAAGGTGTCGATTATTGTCCTTCTAAGTTGTGAACACGTGAAACCATCATTGCATATTGTGAAGGGGGGGACTCCTCCCCGTAGCTATGCAGGCAGCAGGATTGTGAAAGGGGGGACTCCTCCATGTAGCCCTGCAGACCGGGCAGGGATGTGAGTCTACCCACCCCAATGGTCGCGATTACGTAATCCCATTGATGTGGTGACTACTATATTCTCTATACCAAAAATGAACGCGGCATGACATGTGTCATAGATTGGATATTGTCTCTGTACAGGTTTCTTAGGCAGGCGAGCCGGCGTAGAAACTTAGTCATACTTTTATGAGATAGGATCTTTACGAGATAATATCTCTAGCCCTACCCTGACTTGCTCGGGACTAAAGGGCTTCGGTTATCGGTTCCATTGGAGCCACCATAAGGAATGTCAAAGACTCCGAAAAAAGAAAGAAGAAATAAAATCATCACCGCAGTAGGTTTAGAAACCTCCAAACTTTTGTTCTCAAACCTTTTTTCTTCATGGACTAGACCATGGCTGCTAATGGGTGTCAGTTTACGGGGGAGGGCACTTGTTAGAGAACTGCTTGGTCAAACTCGCAAACGTTGCTATCTCAATCTTGTTTGTAAAGTTTAGTTGATCAAAACTATATACTTGATTTCTAGTCTACTTATAGCTATGTCTCGGATTAGGATAGAATGTGTAGTTGAGCTTTAAACTTCACGGTGTCCACCAATTGAAGACGAAGATCTACTGAGGAGCTTGGAGGAACTTCATCAACCAAAGGTATGTGGAAACTAAAACTTATCTATCAATCAGAAGTCTATTCTATTCTATCTTCTAATGAGACTAAGTCGTATAACTATATAGACTTTTGCATTATATACATTTGATATTTCGAGCTGAGTTTATCTCGCTTATCTATTTCTCGAAATATGTGTTGGAAGCTTTTTGCTCTAGCTATGTTTATCATATTCTTGACGAGTTTAGTTGGAAACAATTTTTTTGTTGGAAACTAAATATTAAGTCAAAAGATGATCATGTGAAAATTACCTTGAACATCTTACATGATTTGTGTGAGATCGTCTTTTGATGTTAGCTTGGGAAGTTTCGTATTGATCATTCGATCACTTGAAAATTACTTGAAGCTAATGGTATGTGTGATATTACCATTGTCGTCTTCCAAGGATGTTTCAATGATTGAAATGAGAGTTTAGAACAATTACCCATGTCTGGATACAACACGGTATGCATACCTAGTATGCGAACTGTTTTGTAATGATTCAGGTCCAGAACTCTTGTTTGCGTACCTAGTATGCGAACGGGTTTACCTGAGTTGGGTCCCGAACAGTTGTTCGCAAATCAGGTTTGCGAATGGCTTGACTAGGCCAAGTTCCGGAGCTGCTGTTCGCGTACCTAGTTGGCGAACTTAGTGTTTAAGTTCTAAAATCGGTTATGTATGATTCTCATACTCATGAAATAAAACATTTATGATTTAAAGAATGCAAATTAACTTTGCAAACCGTGGCTTAATGTTCATGAATTGATTCTTGTACTTTGTACGATTACGAATCAATCCGATTTTGTTTCAATTTGTTCATATATATTTCTATGAGATAGTGAACAATTAAACAACTCTATTTGAAGCACAATTAGATTCATTTGATAATCTTTCATGATTGATTGATCATCATATTTGATCTAGAAGTGTTAGATGAATATGGTTAGGATAAAAGTGTTCATATGGCTAACTTCGGTTAATTGTTATTAAGCCAACTCAATATACACGTTTAGGTACGGTTACTCATATCAAAATATAAGTATATTTCATTTGTGTGTAACAAGCTAAGACCATCTAACAGTGGAGATTGATTGCTTAATTTCTAAGCAGACTTAGCTTGAATCTTAAATTAGGATTCAATCTAACGGTGAATATTTAATGCTTTGTTACTAAGCTATCTTATCTTTGATTGTAAGCAACCCTGATTTTAAAGACTATATAATGGAGAACTCTAGCAACTGGAAAACCTAATCCGACACTTTTCTGTATCCTAGTTGCAAACTAGAGTCGATTCTCCTTTAACCTAGGATTTTCAAAACCATATTAGGTTAACGACTTGAAGAATTCATTTGGGATTTGTGAAGCCAGATCCAACTATTTTCTATGTAGTTGCGTATTCTGATCTTACTTGTTCTATCATATTGATTTTTATCTTCTCTAAGATTTACATGAGATTTATCTCCGATAGGTAAGATATAAAAAGTAATCACAACAGTTCTTCGTCTCAGACTCTTGTGATTCCGCAATAACATTTTATGTTAATCAGTTGGTTCATTGTAAGGTGATTGATATTTCTAGGCTACTCTTCGGGAGTATAAGACCGGATTATTAATTGGTTCATGTTCACCCTGATTTATCAAAAGACGGAACAAAAACCGAATAAAGTATAGACATATCTGTGGGAGAAAGATTTGTTTATAAGTCTTCGACTTTCGGTCGTAGCAACTCTTAGTTGTGGGTGAGATCAGCTAAGGGAATCAAGTGCGCAGAATCCGGCGTGGTTCTAGAGGCGTAAGGAACGCGACCGTACCTTAATCTGTGTGAGACTTGGTTAGGTCTCAACTACATTCCAGTCCGAAGTTAACTTGTAGTAGGCTAGTGTCTGTAGCGGCTTAATACTATGTGGTGTTCAAAGCTGGACTAGGTCCCAGGGTTTTTCTGCATTTGCGGTTTCCTCGTTAACAAAAAATTTGGTGTCTGTGTTATTTCTTTTCCGCATTATATCTGTTTATATAATTGAAATATCACAGGTTGTGCATAGTTCAATCAGTTGATAAATCCGACCTTGATTGTTGGATAGAACTTGATTGACACTTGGGCATTGGTCTTTGGTATCGTCCAATTAATTTCTCATATCAATCAGGCTCACGGATTTCTATCTGTTCGATTTACTGATTGTGTTGAGAAATAGAGATAAATCTCTTTGATATATTTCTTGATCGAGTCTCACTTTTAAGTTGGTGCTCTCGGAATTATATTGGAGTTTAGTCCATACAGATTGCCGAACAAATTATTGGGTGTGGTTGTTATACCCCGCCTTTTCAATACCAAAACCCAAATAAAACAAATTAGGAAATACTCTGTCTTATATGGATTTTGGTACCCTCCTAGTAATCTGACACCCCCAATAGCAACGTTGGACTAGACTTCCATGTAAATAACTTTTGGATACTCCTTTACCACCACAATGCCATCCACAACATCGGTTCGACGGATGATCCAATATGAACCCGAGAATTTGAGGCTCTTGTACTGGTAAAGACTCATAGTCAATTGCAGATTATCAACTGAACTTGTAGGTTTAATTCTGTGCACAACTCAACTTGCTATTTATGTAACTTTCAGTTGGAATTTGTGTAATGCCTCTTTATTGATTACTCATTTTCTCAACAAATTTGGCATCATATGGATGTGAACTTAAGTGGACAAATCTTAAGCGTGGATTTTAAACAATGGTTGTCTAGTTTTTTTCAACAAACAATTATTATTGAATTGCAGGAACTGGTCTTGTTTTGATTGGCTACACACTTTGGCACATTTGGAAAGCCAAATGTCTGGCAGTTTTCGAAAAGGAATTAGCCCAAGTATCTCAAGTGGTTCAAATGGCTAAAGTCAGTATTGTTGACTGGAGTGCAGATACTAATACTCATTCTGGTGATATTAGTAGTCGGACCCATTAACAAGAGGGATGGAGTAGACTTGTTTCTTCATTTTTAAAACTGGATTTTGATGTTGCTTTTGATAATGTTACTCATAAAGGAGGTCTTGATCTTATTATTCGTAATGGTACAAGTGAAAGCAAATGAATGCGATATTCTCCAATACAAGCAGTTGATTGTGAGCAGGAAGAGGCCAAAGCACTCCTTGAGGCAATTCAATGGGCAAAAAGGAAGGACTTGAGCAACTTACATCTATCTAGAGAGAGATGCAAAAAAATATGGTGGCTGCTGTCTAGGGAAATTTCTGCAATCAATAGGACTAACCGTAATATTATTGAAGACTGTTCCAATTTACTTTCAGAACTTCATTCATGGAAGTGTACTTTTACACCAAGGGATAACAACAATGTAGCTCATGAGTTAGTTAAACATGCTAGTAATTTGAATAGTAAGGAAGAGTGGCAAGAGCGTAGTCCATCCTGGATCGCAGATTCTATCCAGAGGGACAAAGATGCTTCCAACTTTATTTAATTTAAATAAAAATTCTCCAATGGTATTATTATTATTATTTATTTATTTATTTTGCAGAATGTCGTCAGTGACCACATATAAATTTTAAAGGTGAAGCTACCGATTCGTGCAATATATGTAGCCTAAAAGCCTATCTAGCACGTATATGTCGCAAAAGCCCCGTTTGGGATTGCTTTCTTTTTTTTTCCTAAAAAGGCACTTTGTAACCAACTTGTAACAAAAATTTTAAGAAAATAGCGTTTGGTAAACTTTTTTTTAAAGCGCTTTTCTCCAAAAGCACTTTTGTTTTAAGCCAACTTTTAAATACTACCCAGGAGTAGCTTTTAAAAGCAGTAAAAACAGAAGCTGTGGACCCACTCAATTTTAATTAATTGATTCTCTATTTTAACCTTGTTATTATACAAAAAAGGCAAAATCTACCCTTAAATATTTATTTATGTACAATTATTTCACTAATCAAATTTTATTAATTTTTGTAATAAAATAATAATTACAACAACAATAATAATAGTATTTAAAGGTAAAAATTAAAATTAAATTAAAATATTAAATGATTAAAATATGAATAAGAATATTATTATTTTTTATTGTTATTTAAATAATATTCAAAATAAAAAAATATATTTTATTATTAATAGATGTAATTTAAAAAGAATTTTTAAAACATGTTTATTGTCGTCATTAGCCACATCATAAGCACTTCAACATGATAATTTACCAAACAGAATTTACAGTTTGTTGGTTCCACAACACTTTACATATTATAGTTTACCAAACGTCTTACTACTTTATTTTTAAAGCACACAGCACAGCAACGCACAGCACAACAGAAAAGCACTTTTGTAAAATTCACGGCAATACCAAACTAGCTATGTTGGTATTCCATGGGAAGAAATGTTGAGCAAAAAAACAAAAAAAGTACAAGTGCATAACCAACAGGCAAATGTACAATGTCAGCACTGGGTTCAGGAGTGAAAACACAAAAACAAGACAAACATTAGAAAATAAGCCCATTAGGTGGAGTTAGTTCCATCTGCCATTCTGTCTCTCTATAGAAGTACCGTAGCTAGACTATATGGCTTAATATAGTTATTTCTTTCCAAGTCACTAAGTTTGTTGGAGTGAAATATGGTGTTCTTTATATATGACCGTACTTGCTAGAAACTTACCAAAAAGAAAATTTACTAGCTAGAAATCACAAACATTTCGTCAGTTAAAGCTATAATCTTTTTTCATCATGGGAATTATCAAGAGATTCCCAACATTATGGTTGGTGATTATCATCCTCCATTTTCATCATGATGTTTCCAGTTACGATCACCAGCTCTATCTCGATTACTACAAAGAATCATGTCCGCTAGCAGAGGAAATCGTTAGACGTCAAGTTGAGATTGCTGTACTCAAAGATCCTCGAGCTGCCGCTTCTCTTCTTCGCCTACACTTTCATGACTGCTTTGTTATGGTATCGTTCGAACTCCATTTTTTTCTTTTAATTTTTCCCAAATACTATGCTAGCTAGTTTAAATTTTTGTTGTTGCTTTGGACATTAAGTAATGATATGGCGTATTTGGTGTTTTGGTAGGGATGTGATGCATCAGTTCTGCTAGACAGCACTAGTTCAATGACAAGTGAAAAGCAAGCAGGTCCGAACTTAAACTCTTTAAGAGGATTCAAAGTGATTGATAAAATCAAGCAAGTCCTCGAAGAGGCTTGTCCTAATACAGTATCATGTGCCGATGTTCTTGCCATAGTCGCCCGCGATGCCGTTGTATCGGTATAAATTACTTCCTTCTTTATTCCCTTCATTTTATAAGTCTGTTCAGTAACGTCCGGACCTGACCATAGGCTAAATTTGAATTCTTACAATATCACAGAGAGGGGGGCCAAGTTGGCCTGTTGAATTGGGAAGGAGGGATTCACTTAAAGCGAGCTTCAACGGTGCGAATCGGTTCATTCCAACTCCTAATTCCTCCCTGGACGCTCTCATTTCAAATTTTGCTGCTCAAGGTCTGGATACAGGGGATTTGGTTGCTTTGTCAGGTAGCCATACTATAGGAGTCTCAAGGTGTGTAAGCTTTAAACCGAGGATTTATGGGGATAACTTAGATGCAGAAAATGATCACTACAAAAGGGTCACAGTTTTCCATCGAATACTACGATCTATATGTCCACAATCAGGGAGAGACAACGCAATAGTATCTCTTGATCTTAAGACACCAGGATTTTTCGATAATCAATATTATCGGAACGTTCTTGAAAGTAAAGGATTGTTAAACAGTGACAATGTACTAATTTCTCAAGACGTGAAAGGTGAAATTTCGGCAAGGGTGTGGGCTTATGCATCTGATGAACAGCTTTTCTTCCGGTCCTTTGTGAACTCAATAATAAAGATGGGAAATATCAATGTGCTCACTGGTGAAGAAGGTGAAATTCGTCGTAGTTGCAGGGTTGTGAACGACTTGTGAATTAACCTGCTGCATTCCATACTCGAGCAAAAAATTGTACTTGTAGGACACATTACCATCTTGTTGTTGTGGTAAAGTTGCACTGACTTGAAATAAAATGCTGATGAAACACTATGATGATACTCTGTGTTGGAAGCTTGCAACAATAGAAGAAACGTCAGAAGTATCAAATAATATATATAAAGAACTGTATCAAACAACTCTACCACGAACAACTTGATGAGGGCAGAATCACAGGTTCAACAAGCTGTCCTTAACACATTAGTTCGCGGGTATACTCTGAAGTAATGCTAAACCCCAACGTGCGAAGATGTGTCCAGGATAAGACTGCCCGATATAACTTGTATTAGCACAATACAAGTTACCCACTCTTGAACTTAGCAACAGGGATTGAATGTAAAACTAACACGCAAACAAAACGAGAAGATGAAGAAAAAGAAGACAAAATATCAGCCGCTTTTTATGTGTGTTTAAAAGAGATTTTTCGAGTTGTATTTATAGGAAAATTAACTTGCAAATCAAGCTAGGTTTAGGTTTTCTTATAAAACGAGTTTTGTTTCTTGTAAAACAATTAAACGCGTAAAAGGAATCCTCCCATAAATAAAACTCTTAGAGGAAAAATTTGCAAAAACAAATTCGAGTAGACACAAGGCTTATTGCGTGATATACGCGCATAACGCATGGGTTGGTCCAAATATCTTTTAGCACACCCCTTCCACCCTCGTTTGTGAATATATTCATATTCATATGGTTATATAGTGGAACTTCTTCTCCATTATACCCAATGTGGGACTAAAGAGAGATTCATTCACTTATAAAATGAGTAAGTATCCTTGGACCCATAGGTCACTAGATCAAACCACACCAAAACCAAAAAACATTTTTATTAAAAAAATCATTTTTCTCCAGCACTCTGTAGTCTGTACAAGTATTTTGGATGAACAATTACGAGTACTTCTTATTTTCGTCTAAAAAAGACATTAAAACTAAAAAAGCTACCATAAAGTCATTTTGGATTTAAAAATTACGGAAAGTTAGTTTCATATCTAAATTTTCAAATTTAACTTCTAAAACAATCATTCTAGGAAATATGAGGTATAAATAAATAAAATAATAAAAGTATCAGTTTTCATGAGACGAAATTAGTATATGTTTTTTTTGGAGCACAGAGATTTTGTTAAAAAGTTTTTTATGGCTTTAAAAATTACTTCTGCTCCGGGAGATGCTTTTAATTGCCGATTAGGCCCAAAAGAGAGAAAAAAAAAAAAAAACTGGATTTTTTAAAGCATCTTTAATGATAACTTGGTGTGCATTATATGTGTAACCATTTTGCAAAGTCTTATCGGAGATGTTCCTCGAGTTCAGCACCAAGTGACCAACTCTAGTCCGATCTGACCTCAACAGGGGTATTTTAGGAATTCCAAAATAAGACTCTAAAAAATTTCAATCTGAAGTCCGATTGTTAAAACTCGCCCTTAAAACTCCTGTATGGAATTGTGGGTTTGTTGCAGCAGTAAAATGATTAAACGGAGAGTCATGTGTTAGTTGATAGATTGATGGCGGCTTTGAGAAGTAGTGCGAATTTGCGAACGACGGCCAACTTAGACCGTGAAGGTAACCCTGCTGCTGGGTCTGAATCTCATGTTCAGTTTTCTAATCCTTTGCCTCCTCGCCTTTCTATCTCTAAACCTTCTTGGGTCGTCAAAACTGAGGTTAGTCCGAAAATTCCGATTTCTAAAGCAGAATTGTAGATTATATCAAAATTAGTAATGTTTTAGTGAATGGGGTTTTTTTGATTTGTTGTGCAGTCAAATGTTTGGAGAGAAAAATTTAAAAAGCCAAATCCTCCTTGTGTCATCTGTGATGGAACCGGTAGAGTGGATTGCTTTCAATGTCAAGGAAAAGGTAATAAACCATTTTTCTCTGCACTTTGAGTGCAAATTGAGTTTCTTCTATTCTTGGTTAACCTTTATTATGGATCAACTTATTTCACCTAAATTTTCTTTTGCTTTTTTGGTTTTGATGGATTTGGTTATTAGGTAGGACTAATTGTGCAAACTTAGCTATGCTTCCAAAAGGAGAATGGCCAAAATGGTAAAACTTTCTATTGTAGAGTAGAATTATAGTCGGTTGTGGTTTGTCAAGATTTTGTAATCTTTGACACTAGTGGTGGTAATTCACTCAACCACTGTGTGTATGGTCTCTTGGCTGTCAGGTGCAAGACTTGTGGTGGAAGTGGGCTTGCACATTGCTCTCGGTGCCTTGGATCAGGGGAATTCAGAGATGTGATGGGCTTTCGTTTCATGAAGAGAGATGAAACTAGTGATTCTCGCGGAACATATCGAAGGACAAATGGCTCCAATTTGCTTAGGAATGAATAGACTTCGCCCTCGACTCCGCACAGGTGTTTATACATTTACTGATTATACATACATACGGTACTTTAGGATGCTATTTTAATTGAGAGAGCACTGTTGTATCAGTAATAAGTTTGGTTCTGAAATCTGAAGTCAATAAACTGAGTTGTGTTACCAGGACCCAAATATGAACCGCCATGTGGTCAAAAACCTGCATGAGCAACAAGCGGTGAATCCGGTACAAGCTATCATATAGGAGCAACCACTGCTGAAGTTGTCATGGCATTATTTCCTGGGCAACTATTACAATTATTACCTCTAGGGAAGTGGTACAACAGGAAGGTGTAGTTGGATACAACAACAGATACTACTATCTTGAAAACATTTCATATATACTGACATATATTTTTGTTTATGAATAGATCCTCCAGTCGGATCAATCCTTAATTTCGTGTTTCTTTCAATAGTGGATCATTATCCACTGACATATATCTTCTAACCAACTTTGGGAACTTTGACGACAACTATCCCCTCTGGTCCAGCCTGAGCCTTTGGTGTTATCCACACAAAAACGCGACTGCAATGAAAATCCATGATTCTGAAACTACCCTGCTCAATAAATACTGCTGTAACTAAAGGGTTTTCCATCTCTATTATCTCTTTGGTAGTCTGTGGTTTTGCTCCTACTAGCTCTGGCCATTCTTGCTTTCCTGCAGCCATTCAAGACATTTAAGCCGTTATTCTTGTTTACAGATTATATAAATCGAAGCAGAGAATTTAAGAAGTTCCCTACCTGGACATAGTGGTTGTTGCCTCATGGATCCTGTATGTATATTTTCTGACACTGATCAAGATGAACAAAAGGAAAACAAAGTAGCTAAGTCGATTTAAAGCATTATTCCTAATGAATTCATAACGGAGAAAAGAATAATTAGGTAAATGGGGTTAAAAATCAGAGGAAAAAACTAATAATCATTATGACACTTGCCAGTAAGCACCTTCTACCTATTTTTGTTTGATTCCTTAGTTGGGTACTTATCTGTAGCTCTTTACGATCATCAACGTGTTCACTGTTCACCTAGATCAACCACGATACATGCACAAATGGGCTTTGCAGTTGGTTGAGTGACAACATTGTTAAGTTACACAGTTGTTTGGTGTTTGTTGTTTCCTTAAAAATCAGTTCAGTGTTATGTTGTGCCGTGAAAATAAAGTGCAGTGTTTGCAGAATCTGGACTTTAAAGAAGATTAACGGATGGGGAAACTCATGAAGCAGCAACACTGACCCACGGACTAAGTTGTGCTGTGAAGTCATGCTATAGGAGCAGACAAGAAATCCACAGGTGAGCTTTCCTCATACACAACAAAACCACCAGACTTTCCTTCACAGTTGAACCTTTCCTTCAAAACAAAAAAACAAAAAACAAAACTGGAATCGAATTTCGCTGGAGATCCATTTTCATCTGGTTTCCTTCCAGGCAGTCCCAGAAACCACCAGGTCCACCCCCCAGTCCTCTCAGAAGCCACCAGGCATCTAATGTCGAATAGCCCTTACTCATCCCAAGGGACAGTAGAGTTTTTGTGCATCCTACTAGAAACGTTGGGAGATCCATTCTCGTCGTGGCTTCTTTCTACGTAGTCCTCTCAGAATCCACGAGGCATCGAATGTTTTACTGTCCTCGTTTGTCATCCCAAGGGAAACCGGGATAGTACAGTTTTTGTTTTATCTCTACGAGCAACATACCCTGAAAAATGGACAACATGGTCTCAAATGCCATCAAGGTCTCCGTCATTTTAACACGGACGTTCTTGTCTGGAGAAGAGAGAGCAGCATTGACAGCCACCACAGAACAACCTATTTGACTTTCCACCACATTGTGGTGGATGCAAACCTCATACTGATTAGCTCATACGTTGTCCTAAACTCATACTGAAATCGTCTTATGCCAGTCATGATACACTTGATGTAACTCTGGATGAATGATTCTTCATCTTTGATCTCATCCCAGTCTGACAACAAACTAGCCAAGTAAGTCAAACGAATCTCTTCATCTCTGTGTGAGTTGTCCATAGCAATTTTCCCATAATTAGGAACATCATAGTAGGCCAGATTACGTCCTATCTTTTCAGCCACAGTAGCATCAACCAAACTGATTTCATTAAACCCAGCAGCAAGTCTACATATTGTGTTACATCCAACATGGGATGCCTTATTGGGAGTTTCAACACTGGATGCCCTATTAAGAAAATCAGACACTAGTGCGGTTTTAACACCTAGCATTCTTTTACAACTAGGACGCTCTTCTGCAAATTTCTTGCGTTGAGCTTCCAAATCTTCAATCTTTCCACCAAGTATAAATAAGACTCCAGGCACCAGAGTTAGAAACCCACACCGGACAATCACATTATTGGATCATAACCTTAAAACCAGCAGGAGCTAAAACATGAAGATCTTTGATAGGTCTGAACGACAAACCATATACACGTTGAACACCATCTGTCATAGACAACTTAAGACACCTCTCAATCCCTAAAGGTACAACCCGCATAATATCTTGCCGAAAGCATCTTACATCAACTACTTCATCAACCTGGAGAAAATATGGACCGGGAAGTGTAACTTGATCCAAAGTGTCAATATCTTTAGGAAGCACACCAGCACCAGAGAAATTCATATCAGAAAGCAAAACATGCTGGATGATGATTTTCCCTTTCGCATGGACGTCGAAGTTAGCAAAACCAGGAACTGAATTGTTCAGCTCAGAGATACGTGAATTCAACCATTCTGTTCTCATTTTCATTCCATGATCCTCAAGAAATTTGCCAATCTTGGATGAATCTGGAAAAGATAGACATAGAGTTTGCACCCGGTGAGGAGAGAATTCTCCAGGAACATTAAGACCATCATAAGAGAATTCAGGAACAATAACTTCTGAAATACTAGCAGACATTTGATTATTACGATTAAGGTTAGGGTTTGCGCTTGAAGAAATTAGCTTAACTGAAAAGTTCTTCGCCAGAGGACGAGTGTATTCTAAGATGTCCCGTCTAGCAGTGGCGTCACTTATATATGCAACAGCTTGGTGTTGGTTCCCCTATTTAATGTGATGTGATTATTTTTAGAATTTGTAAGACATATCAATCTATTAAGAGTTTTCCTAATATTGGTGGCTAATCCGCAACTCAAAGAATTTAGGTGGTTGTAACCTGGTCGCAGTAATAAAAACAGACACTCCTTGAAAGAAAAAAGACTAAGAAACAAAACAAAGTTACAACTTGGCAGGGCAGGTTCTTAATTTTTCCCAAACAAATGATCTGTTGCTTCCGCATGTTTCTTGAAGATAATGCACAAAAAATAACCATTTTCCTCCAGCAGTCAAGAGCATTGAAAAGAAATATCAGCTCAGCTGTCATTAGTTGGTCCATCCCGAACAGTTTAGTCCATGACTCTCACTCCGTAATCCTACAGTATCCATACCTCGAAACCAACCTTACCAATACTAACTACAAAGCATGCATAGACAGACACACCCTCCTAGGGCACCCACAAACTTGTCCAAATTTTCAGGTTTGTGCTAACCATTGAAGAGCTCCATTTGAGAACCCCTGGAGGTCCCCATTTAGAATGGGTGCACTCGTTCTCGATGAATCTGAAACTAATGTATAAACTCTAAATCCGAAACATTTGAATCCCCAAAATTAATAACTGCTACACACTTGTAATCCTCGATTTCGTAATCTAACCAAACCCATACCAAATTTCACAAACAAATCTCATCCTAATATTGGATCATAATGTATAGAGCACAAAAGATTAGCTATTTGTTAAAAAAAGTATTTTCACTTTCGAAGTCATGCTTAATCTTCAATTGAACAAAATCCAGACGATACAATAACTTATACCAATCCTTGCATACGCACATACATCTGGAGATTGATTTTAGCGGCACACGGATGAGAATATTGATCATCAAATCTTCTGTCAGGTATCCCATTGCTCTCTGCGGCTCTGCCTCTTCTCAAGACAATTTTGGAGATCAAGTTAGGGTTTTTCTTCTTCTGGGTTGTGAAAAAATAGCAAAAATAACTTTATATTTATAGGGGTTGATTACAAGGTACGTGCAAACATAAAAGGCAACTGAGTTGGCCTATTCTAAACGAAAACTTGAAGAACAAAAAACAAACAAAGAATTTGCAATGAAGAATGTTAGAATTCCAAAGTTCCAATTCAAGGAATTTTATATTAGACCCTTGATCAAAGTACTATTTCAGTGCCGAGAGTCTGAAACTAGTTCACACTGTCCTAAAGCCTCTGCCCCATTGTCAATCAAATCTAGACATTTTTTTGATACAACCCCAAAAGGTAGGAGTCACTTCTTCCTGCCAAGTGGGAGACTGGTGCATCACTATGTGGTGGAGGAGCCACTCCCCAAATGCCTTAACTTCTTCATGGTCCTCTCATATAAGCAACCTAATTTTTCATTGATAAATCTCCTACCCACCACACAAAAGAAAAAGAAAACAAAGAGAATTTTGTAATTGTACTTTGATTGATAAGAGTCAAAAGAGTGAAAAAAAAACAAAGTTTGGGATTGCCAATCTGATTTACCAACTAAAATATAAAAATACTAAAAGGAACACCTAAGGCTAAGTACCAAAATCAATCAAAGAAAAAAAGAAAAAAAAAGTCCAACTAAGAAAAAACAAGTCAACGTTTGCTAATATTTACATAGTTGACCAAGTCAATCTTCCTCCAATCTTTCAGGGAATTCTTCTTTGAGATGGCCATTTAGTTTTGTCTTTCTTCTCCAGATTACACATAAGATCTGGGAAAGAGAGTAAAAATATGAAGAGACTTACTAGTAGATCCATCAAAGGTCCTTCTTCTTCTAGGAGATAACTTGAATAAGATTAGTTCCAGAATTCATCATCAATTTGAACTCATCAAAACTAACCATACCATCACCATCCATATCAACTTTTCTTATCATTTCTTTACATTCTTCAACCTTCATCCCTTGTTTAAGCCCTAATGATTTCAAAACTAAACCTAATTCCTCAACACTAATCAACCCATCTTTATCTCCATCAAAAACATCAAAAGCTTCTCTCATTACTTCTTCTTCATCATCATCCACATAATCATCATCCTCCTCATCTTCTTCTTCTTCACCTAGTTTTTTTTCTCTCTTCCTCTTCTTACCCATAATTGAATCATACAATTCACAAAACTCATCAATGTCAATTAACCCATCACCATTCACATCAAGTTTTGCAACCATACTATCAACTTCAATCTCATCACTAAACAAACCAATATTCTTCAGTGATTCACCAAGTTCTTGTTTTGTTATAAACCCATCTCCATTCTTATCAAAAGTTGCAAAAACTCTCTCAAGTTCCATTTTTCCATGACCATGATTCTTATCACTAGTAACAACAGTACCACTGTCACTACTAGAAGTAGTACTACTGTTCCTGGGCACCTCCTTGTGATTTTTTTCTTGTGAAAACAGTGTTTTTAGGAAATAAGATTGGATCAGTACAAACAGTTTGTTTGGAGGGATATAGAAAAGGGTATTGATGAAACCAATTATGAAAAGAATTGCTAGTAATACTACAGCCAAAACCATTTTCTTTTTTACTGATGATTAAGAGGAAGGATCCAGGAAGATGAGGAGGAGGAGAGGTGGTAGAAAAAAATGGAGATGAGATTTGGAGATGATGAATACATTTGGATGGGAGTTAGAAAAAAAAAATCTAAACTGAAAAGAATAACGCGTTTTTCCCTTTCTTTGTGAGTTGTGACAGTTGATCCCCACAAAGCGCGTGGATAATTATAATAATAACTGTTAAATGAAAACTTTCTTGAGTATATTTATTTAGCATTTATTTATTAGGGCTAATGAGATTGACAGTACAACACAGTACGATAACGATAATGTGCTTCACTGTTAGCCTTTTTGTGTACAATAAGCGAGGTGGTTAGATTAGTTGGATTAGTGTTTCCTACTGGTGGCAGTTGCGAAGTCTTAATTAGCAAAGTGTTGTTTGAATAATAGGCAATTTGAGCTTGATTTGAGCATGTATCCGTTGGATTTAACACATACCCTACACTTGAGAGGAAAAAATTTTGGTAGAATTTTAATAGCAGCATCACAACGACCATAGGGAAAAAAAATATGAACTTCACTAATAAGACTTTTGATACCAATTTGCCTGTCACATATAAGCCTATTTGATTTTCCCTTTAGATCATAGATCAAGTTTTGGAAATCGGTCTGCAATATACAAAGCTAGTAAACCTCACGAATGTGGAACACTTACTCTGAGTTAACTGAGAAGCCTGGATTATTAACCACTTCTCAAGAACAATTTAGATCAATCAAAGAAGCTAGAGTCTAAATTTCTATATTGAGGAATCACTAAGTTTGAGACGAAGAGAATTTTGTGATTTTTATCTATCTCGTTCCTCATCTGAGAAATGTATATTCTCGAAGATCAATAAGAACAAGATCAGGATACACGAACTATCAAGGTAAGATAGTCGTACCTGGCTTTACGAATCCCTAAGTGAAGTCTTTAAGTCGTACACCTAATTATGTTTCTCAGTGAAAACCTAGGTCAATAGAGGACCACTCTAGCAATCAACTAGGACATAGAAGTGTCGTGGATAGAAGTTCCCAGTTGTTTGAGACTATCTATTTATAGACTTTCAAGACACTAGGTAGCTTTGAGTTCAAGCTAAGATAACTTGATATTCAACCAAACACTTTCTCAGTTTAGATGAAATTCCTCGAAGGAATTCATGTAAGCATGTGAGAAGTTCTTCTTGAAATTGCACCAAAGAATATACACTATGGTATGTAGTTCTGAAACTGTGTATAATGATAGTTCATGGAAAATATGCCTTAAGAACTTTATCAAGCTTAACCGTGTTCAATAACACTTAAGACCTTAAACTGTGATTCATCACCACAAGTGATTTAGTGAATAAAGTTGTTTTAGAAATGCTTATGAGAGTTGTAGCAATGCCAAACATAATAGTTTTTGAGCATCTGTTTTGGTTCATACTGGGTAGGTATGCGTAGGGGTATGCATACCTATGAGCCAGTCCGTGAACTTAAGTGGCCAAGGTATGCGTACTGGTCGTGTACCCCTAAGATGTTCATGAACTCGGATCCATGGGGTACGCGTACTAGGTATCCATGGGGTCATTGCTTGGGAAATTTCCAAATGATTAATTTGAATCACAAATAGTTCATGAACACCAAAGTGTTCTTAACTAAGATTTTCAAGTATATTGAACATCCAATACTTGAATCATATTTCGAGATGTTTAACAAGACAACCTTGACTCAAAAAAATTCATTGCAATATTAATTCTATTAAAATCATACGACATATTCTCATATAGATAGAATGGTAAATGCCATGAGTAAATAGGATGGATCAGTCTTCACATACCTCTTTGTCTATGAATTTTTTCAAATGTCTTTGTTTGTCTTTCAATCCTCAATGTTCGATGGTTATTCAGTGATGTCTGATACTCAACTATAAAATTTTATCCTAGTCTCTTTAGTAGACTAGAAATCAAGATATAGTTTTATGCGACTAACATTGACTACAAGCTTGAGATAGAAAAACTTGTGTGTTCGACCGAGCAGTGCTCTAATACTCCTTAAGGATTGCGTAACGATCTTCGTAAGCAAATTAATTTTATTATTTTACATCTTATTCATTCCTCTCGAGATCGCAATATAACTATAACGTTGGTTCCACCCCTAATCCGTTATCGATTGACAACCCTGTTAGAGCATTGCTCGGTCGAACTCGCAAGTTTTGCTATCTCAATCTTGTTGTCAATGTTGGGTGAAAAAACTATATATCTTGTCGGACTAGGTATAGAAGTTGGTAGTTGAGTATCAGACATCACTGAGTAACCCTCGAAGACTAAAGATCGACGAAGACATTAATTTAGAGAACTTCATCAACTCAAAAGGTGTGAAAAGACTGAACCATTCTATTTACTCACATGCATCACCATTCTATATTTATGAGACTGTGTCATTTAACTTCTATTAGATTTAATATTGCAGAGAATAAATTTCGAGTCAAGTTTGTCATATCTCGAAATATGATTCGAAACAATTTACTATTCAATAACTATCTTTGTGTCATATGGATCATCTGAAAATTTCCCAAGCAATGATATTTTTATCTATAGTTAAACATCAAAAGAGAGTGATTCAGAACTATTGTAATTCGGACTCATGGTAGGTTGACGAACTACTTCGCAAACCATGTATATCTGATGTTCAAAATATAGGAAGGTTGGCGAACCAGTTTGTAAACCGTAAAGTTCAGAATGGGATGGTTCGCGAACCCAGTATACGAAGTATGGTGATCTGAAGTTGTGAAATAGCCAACGGTTCACGAACCGTATAACCTGAGTTCGGGAATAGCATAACGATTCACGAACCCAGTTCATGAAACGTACCACGTCCCTGAATTCACGAACTGGATAACGTTTCACGAACCATTTCATAAACTGTCCCAGTTAATATTTGTAGATGCTCAAAGACAATTTTTATATAAACTTGTTTAGCATTGCTCTGACTCTTATAAATCTAAGACATCATTGATCACTAAAACACTTTGTGTATGTGCATCACGATTTAAGT
This sequence comes from Papaver atlanticum, assembly GCA_023531105.1. Lineage (NCBI taxonomy): Eukaryota > Viridiplantae > Streptophyta > Magnoliopsida > Ranunculales > Papaveraceae > Papaver > Papaver atlanticum. The sequence continues at coordinate 28,327,408 of JAJJMB010007708.1, read as the reverse complement.
CTTAAGTATTTAATTGAACACAATATTTCTTATAAATTCAAATGGCATATTTTCCAAGAAAAATTATTATACACGGTTCCAGAACCCGAATCACAATGTATATTCTTTTATGTGATTTCAAGAAAAACTTCTCACATGCTTATTTGAAATCCTAAATAGAATTTCAACTAAACAAAGAAAGTGTTTGCTTCAATCTTAAGTTATCTTAGCTTGAATTCTAAGAAACCCTTAGTATTGAAAATCTATAAATAGAGAGACTCATTCAACTGGGAAATTCAATCCCTGACACTTCCATGTCCTAGTTGATTGCTAGAGTCGTCTTTTATGAACCTGGGTTTCCTCGAAAAACATAATTAGGTTTACAACTAAAAGACTTCACTTAGGAATTCGTGAAACCAGGTCCGACTATATTTACCTTGATGGTTCGTGTATCTTGATCTTGTTATTACTGTTATCGAGGTCTAAGTGAGCTCTTTCAGGAGCGAGATAGATAGAAATCGCAAAGTTCTATTTGTCTTAGACTTTGTGATTCCTCAAGATATATATCTTAAAATTATTCTTAATTGATTAGTTCACGATTATTCTTGAGAGGTGATTAATAATCCAGGATTCTCAGCCAACTAAGTGTAAATTTTCAGGATTTGAGAGGTTTGCTAGCTTTGTATATTGCAAACAGATTACGAAGCCTTGATCTATTCGACCTAAATGGAAATCAAATAGGTTTATCTATTAGAGGAATATTTGTATCAAGATTCTTCACTTTGGTTGAAACAACTCTTAGGTTGTAAAGGTCGTCAGCTAATGGAATCAATTGCTTAGAGCCTTGCAAGGTTCAAGAGACGTAAGGAGCGTGACTGTAACTTAATCGCTTGGAGGGTGGATTCAGTCTCACTTCATTCCAGTCGAAGTCTGATAGTAGACTAGTGTTTGTAGCAGATTAATATAGTTCAGTGTTCAAACCTAGACGAGCTCCCAGGGGTTTTCTGCAATTGTGTTTTCCTCATTAATAATACTTCTGGTGTCTTGTGTTTTTCCCTTTCCGCATTATATTGCTTATCTTTATAATAGGAATAACATAAGTAGTACGTATTGAATTCTAGTAGATACGTCTATATTAATTATGATCGATTACGAGACTCATTCTTGTATAATTCGTATCTTGAAAGATAGATAACAAGTTTCATATTTGGCAGAATTCGATTTGATTATTTGGATATAACTAGATTGATCTTGGATATTGATTTTGAGATCATCGTAGTACTCTTCTTAACAAACAGGTTCACAGACTCTTGAGTCTAATCTTTTTGATTGAGAAGAGATAGAGATGTAAACTTTATATACATATTGTCAAGGATCATTAAGTTGGTCTACTTGCAATTGTAGTAGGTTTTGTCCATACAGGTTGCCGAACGAAAAAGTTAGTGGTGCACTTAGTACCCTCTCATTTTTAAACCCGAACTAAAGCTATAAATCCTTCCACTTGTTTTATTATCATTTGATATCGACAAAATAACCTGGCAGCATTATGGTTATTAGTTATCGGTGTCAATGCAAACTTTCTGATAAATTTTGCTCAAATAACTCACACTCACTAAACAATTTTGTCATCGTTCTACACTCCTAGACGGATAACATACTACAAAGTTTCTATATGGAGATATATTTTTTTTCTACGGTATGCTCTGCAGGATTAATATACGGTTGAGCCGTTCCTTGGAAATTATGAGTGTAAAAAATGGAGAAGATATGGATTTGTAACTGAAAATAGATAAGTTTATAAAAGATGAGATTAGAGACGTTGGATGAAGCTAGACATTGACGGCTCAGAGAACACTAATACATTATGTTTCATCTTACACCTTTTGGGTTCATTTGATTCTCCTTGCTCTACAAGTGCATATGCTGACTACGATTTCCCGAATATAGTTAGCCAATCAGAGTAAGATTTTGAGAAAATTTTTGATGCATACATAACAACAGCAACAACATCAGGCAACAACAACAAGCAGCATCAACAACAATAAGACATACCACTTCCACCGCATGAAACATGATTAATTTTATCCCAATACCACGGTCTAGCATTAAAAACCTAATGAATTCTAACAGTCATTTGGGGCCGGTGGATGGTCCACCTTATTTTGGGCCACATAATTACTTTACTCGGTATTTAATTTGTATTGTAAACTCTTCTGTATTCTGGTATTTTTTGGAGTTGTAATCCTATCTTAAGTATAGATCAAGCTTTTTTTAAATTGTTTCCAGTCTTAAAAAACGACCAGGTGTCTAGCATGAATTGTTTTTTCTACCTAATTCTCTTTTAGTCTGAGACATAGTATAAGTTGCAGTAATAAGGCACCGTAGGTTTCAGTCTTAGGCTAGAGTATGTGTTTCCGCTTGAATCTTGATTTCAGTTTTATTAATCTTTGCAATAGCTTTATTAGCCTTTTCAGCACTAAACTCTTTAAGGGCAGAGATTAGATATTGTTTCGAGCCACTTAGACTCAGTTTGAAGTTATGGAAAAAGCCATAAAAAAAGGAGGTAGACAAATATCGTTTGGGTAGTACTCAGCAACATCTGGATACAAAGGCCTGACTGGCATCTCGGATCAATTGCATCGAACCCCACTACAAACAACCAAGTTCTTATGGACACAACCATATCCATCAGAAATACAACTTTTTTGTGTGGAAAACATCCGTCGAAGGCTTACGGACCATCGGCAAACTCATCCAAATCCACCTCACCTGTTCCAACACTTACCCCGCTCCGGAGACAGCTATTCACATTTTGCTTCACTGTCATGTTATTATAATTTATTAGCATACCGATCCATCTGTATTTGAATCTCTGCGTATCACACATCCTCTTGTAATGGTGCTTTAGTAGATTAATAAATTTTATGCCTTAAAGACAAAGAAAAAAATTGTATACTCCCTCCGTCCCTATTATATAGGCGGAGTTTAGGATTTTCCTAGTCCCATAAGATAGGTGTAGTTCCAATTCCAAGGATATGTTTTCCATATATACCTTATTTATAGACAAGTTAGTTAAATATAAAATGAAAAACATGAGTGCAAATTTGTGCACCCCACAAAACCGGGGTGCACATTCCGTCCTTTCTCATTGGTTCATAAATTTTCAAAACCACCTCTTCCAATTTCCAAAACCACCTCTTCCTTGTTCTTTTCCTTTTCACTTGACTTGACTTTTTTTTTTCTATTCGCAACAATATTGTCAACAGTTTGGCAATTACCTTTTCCTCTAAATCATGATGATGATAGTAAATCATGCTTATGATTTTTATCAAAATATTTACGAAAATCAAAATACATTAGGATTTCTGATTCCTAAGAAGAAATCAAATTCAAATTGCAACATAACCCTAGCAAATAGGGAACTGTTCATATCCCACCAGCAACAACAACAAAAATGCGACCCCATGAGGCGTTATAATTCGTGGCCTCAACAAAAAAACCGAGAAATTTAAGTTTGGTTTTCAATTGAATCTTTTTGAATTTTGAATCTATGAATTAATTTGAAAACAGATCGATGCATTATGAACTAGTTTATCTAGTTTCTCTCAATCAAGAAGAAATATTACTTAATCACCTTTGATGATACAAATTGAAGGGGGTAGAAAAAAAAGATTGGGGTTGTATTAGGTGATGATAATACTTCTATTCTTTATGAATTTATTTGTTTGTTTTTTAAAAAAAATCAGATCCAAAATCTAATGTTCTACTTGTGGTGCTCCTGATTATCACGCCCGAGGATCATACTACTGAATATTAACTTGTTACCTATTGAATTATCCATTTTCCAATGATGCTGCAGATTCAAATTAAACCCTGGAAGAAACCACATAAACATGATATATAAAAAATACATAAAAAAGTGAGTAAGAACGAGAAGAGAAAAAAATAAATAAAAAGGACAAGTGGTATTGAGGAGTTTTATCGACCAATGAAGAAGGCCGGAATGTGCACCCCGGTTTTGTGGGATAAGTTAAGGGTAAGTTAGGAAAGTAGAAGGAAAATTATGAAAACCAATTTTTTTTCTTATTCTAAGAGCATCTCCAACAGGGGTTTATAATTTTGTTTTCATATGACACGTAGGATTTTAGACCCCCATTTTAACTAAAACCATCTCCAACAATAGGTCCTATAAACCAGGAGGGGTGCCATACTAAATAAGAAGGTCTCAAAGAAAGTGTTAACTACACCTTCGGATGCACCTCCACGTCATGTTTTCTCTTTTAATAATTAATTCTAAGGAACAAAAATCTCTAACCGTTGAAGATTGTCTTCTAGGAATAAGGTCCTAAATTTACTCTTTAGATAGACCCCATAAATGAAAGGACTAATTAATACATCCATATTGGATTTTTTGCACATTTTGTTGAGATGCTCTAAGAGAATTCTCATTGTAATAGGGACGAAATGAGTTTTTTAGATGCCCTTAATTTTCTTTTGGGCAACAAAAAATAAAATAATCAGACATTTTTTTTAAATAAATATAATTGAAAATTATAAGTGGAGCCAGCCGGTGAATAAGCTGGCATGACACATGCCCCTAAAGTTCCAGGGAACTCTATACAGATCGGAATCTTCGTCACGTTGGATGATAAATATGCCAACAACAACAACAACAACAAAAAAAAATAAAATATAGACGTAACGTTTAATACAAGGTAAGTTATTGCAGTTGACATTATAATTGTAAATTAATAATATTCATTTCGATGGAAGTTTAATATTAAATTCTATTCTATCATTTGATTCATTGGTTAACATTTCTTCTAAAGTGTGCACCCTGCTTAGCATCAGAATCAGATGCCTCGCTTTCTTTTTTATTGTGTCGAAAGATGCCTCACATGTGTTGGGTAGTAAAACTAGATGACCGCTGCCACGGTGGGATTGCCGGCCGAAAAAATCGATGCGAAAGTATCATTTTTTTTGACACGGCGCGAAAGTATTATTTTTTCTAACACGGGGTGAAAGTATCATTTTTCGTGACACAGGGTGAAAGTATCACTTTTCTGAAATGGAAAATTGCCCGATGCATAAACAAAAATATGACTGCATAATATGTTATGCATCCTTCGTGGTGGTTTGCATAGCATTCAATTTTCGAAAATTGTGTCTAAAGTGAAAGTATCACTTTACTTGAAACGAAGGGAGTACATCGTTTTATTAGTTGCAACGGAAAATAAGTTGATGCATAAACCAAAATATGGCTACGTAAAGTATTATGTATCCTTTGTGATGGTTTGCATAATGGATATGCATTTATTTTTGAAATTTGTGTCTAAAATGATAAACACCTCAGAATTTTTCGTAAAAACTTTAAATTTGGTATTGTTGTTTGTGCTCATTGCGTAGATTTTTTTAAAACCGTTCCAACGAGATAAAATTTGTAAAATTTCAAGGCACGGATTTTTAGATATGTTATATATTAAAGTTTGGTTGTCAATTATACCCCTACAAAATTAGGATACACAAGAAGTTATAGTAATTGGACTAAAATGATGGACAATTTGGAAATTTTCAGGGTATGACACCAAATCCAATCTTTTTTGTCAAATTGGAGAAAAAACAGTCATGTCCCACATTGACACAAAGTCATCATATATAGAGTCCTCCCTCGCTTCCCTCGGTTGGCCTAATTAAAGACAAGATCACAGAAATTTTTTTACTTTAATTTTTTTCCTGGTGCCATTTTAAAATCTTTTTTCATTCAGAAGCGAAGGATATATAAAAGGAAGATAAGTTTGAAGACTTCGGACTAGTTACCAATGAGGCAATGACAAACAGCTTCATGTCTTTGCCTCACACATGCTTGTCAGTGAGCTAAAGGGAATGAGCTGCCGAGAGCTAAAACTGCGAGGCTGCTAATAGGGTACCATTTTGCTTGGAGGTGTACCACTCCAAAGAGTAAGGATGTTTGGTCTTATATAAAATTTGATACACTCCCCAGTAATTTAGTACCCCTATTAGCAATCCTGCTAAAACTGCACCAACTGTGACTATTAAGCCGGTTAAAAAACAAAAAAAACAGAACGTCCGGGAAGAAGGTCATGACTCGTCATAAATCGCATATCCTCTCGGATATGGTTTTCATCGCAAGTGAGATGAAAAACACTACTCTTGTGGTGTATCACATTTGAGCCTTAAAGTAGAGTTTGGCTTACCCAAGTTGCAGTATGCGTACACGGGAACATGTCAATGCTTTCAACATGCATGAAAGGACTACTTAGGAGTAAGACGTACCTCCTTTGAGATGCACATAGTAACCAAACTTCGTGAATGCATGACCATAGATCGACAAAGACCATGAGCTTGAAATGTTCCATGACTTTCAGTTTTCACTTTCACATACTAAAATATTTTTCTCTTGTCCTAGATCCATTGTGCGTCAATTCGGGTAAAAATACTTTTTCTATTACATGAAAATGAAACCACAAAATTAAACGAAGAAATGCTTCTGCAAAGGATATGCTCAGTAATACATTTCCAGGGGGAGTGTTAGAAGCAAGTTATGTACTGCTGACAGAGCAATCCGTATGCTCATATATTAACTAATGGCAGTGTTCCATTTGGTGTGTATGATAGCTAATTACAGCTGTAATTCACCGCCTGTATCTTTTTCTTTCCGTTCCATTTTTACTTCTCTTACCTGTAAGTCTTATCAGTATATAAGACTCGGTCTTGTACTTGTTTCAGTAACTTTGACAATTGAATACAATCACGTTTCTTACAGAGTGGGATGAGGAACAAAGCTTACCTAGCTTTCTAACCTACAAGTTATACAAGATCTAAAAAAATTTACACCTTCACCATCAAAACTTATTTTTCTAGTAATATCTTTCCAGATGATAGCTATTCCTCTTCTTTTTCACTGTCTTCATCTTTCTCGGGCTTCAGGGTTGTTTTAAGCGCACAACGGACAACACCATTTACCTGCTTCCTCAGTCTTGCATTGTCAATGAAGATGTCTGTTAACATCTTCCTAATTTCATAATCCATTATTCCTAGATTTTCGCCATTATTAACGCCTTGACCGTTGCTTGCGTAAACAACAGAAGTTTCATCATCACCATCAACTTGTGCAAGGAGTTGTGCCTAGTCAATTTTCAAGGAAACAGTTGCAGTTAGGATAAGAAAAAGATGTTTACGAAAGACTCATGACGCAAACGGCTAAGAAAAAAATCCCTCGAAGATTAATTGGGTTTTCTTATAAATATCAGTGTTGGTCACACATGGCAATCAAGCATAAAAGCACAAGACACTATCGCCATGAGAAAGATGCCAATGTACTACTGCATGCTCGTCTTCTAGACCTTTTTCAGTATTCTTCTATTGAGCAACGGTTGGTGCATAATCTGAACACAACTCTCTTCCTTTGGGAACAAAGGAAACAAAAGTACCCAAAGAAGCACATCCCCAATGTCTGGTATACCAATAAGCGAGTTGGGGAATATTACTGGAAAAAGTCTAACAAAGAGGCCGTTTTACCTAACTTCAGTAAATTGTGTTACTTTAATCAGTTCATAAACAGTTCGGAGGATAAATTGGCTGCGTTCATTATGTAAATGTCAGCTCACGTTTGAAGCTTATATCCTAGTCTTAAATCTTGATTACTTCTGGTCACAACCAGACATCCTAGGAATGAAAGTAAGCCTCCTAGGAATGAAAATTAAGCTGACTCTAAATTTCTCTGCAGCTTGGAAGACTTTGACTACTTAATAAAACAGTATTCCTCGTTACCTCGAATGAAAAAGCATCAACAAGAAAGAGAGAGAGATGAAAAATTATTACCTCTGCAAGTAGTAAGCCAATTCTGTTATCAGAGGTTGCCAAGAGATCTAAAGCATCTGATAATGAAGTATCCACTGTGATTCTATCTTTTTCTTCTTCAAAGAGATTAACACTACACTCTTGAAGACGATCTCGAAGAACTCCGCATTCATGTAATAGCTTTTGTTTACTGTTTATTGCATGTTCTGTTCTTCGCTTTTCCTTTTGAAGAACTTTCTGAAATTTTTGAAAGAAAACACACAATAAACATCAAACCTACTAGGTGGATTACTCAAACACATAGTTTAGATGCCCTCATAAAAAGTTTAAAAAATATATATTTTGGGGATGTGCTTGTCTCAGACAAAGCAACTAGGAATGTCCATTCTCTCTCTAAGTCAAATGTGCATAGTTTATATTTCAAAAATTTAGGAAGCCAGTTCAACACTGTGGTAACTAAGATCTCAGCATGATCCAATAATCTACCACATGCATTTTTCTCAATAGGCAGCTGAAATTGATGGTTCTTGGTTGATTACTTGAATCAGCTCACCTAAATGTAAGGATGTCAGTGGTCACATCCTTAAACTACTTTTTCATATCAAATCTTTACTCAGCCACGCTTGTTCCAGTTATTAACCAGGAAATCAAAGTAAAAAATGCAACTACTAAAAAACTCCCATATACCTCGAGCTCAGATTTTTCCGTAAGTGACTGACTAAGTTCCTGCTTCAACTCAATTTGAGAATTTCTGAGGGATTTAACCTCTCTAATGAGAACTTTTGTATCTGCCTTTGATTTCAAAAGTAGCTCTTCGTGATTCTTCTGCAAGTTCACAAGCTTTTGTTTAGTGGAGTCCAATTCCTGGACCAGAGATTCATTCTCCAAGACAGCAGATGTTTTTGTTGACTCCGTGCGAACTTTTTCATCCTGAAAATACAGCTAAAAGAATGAAACTCATACATGAAGTAAACATAGCAATCAATCTATGAGTAGAATTGGTGCTACTAAAGAACCTGCTCAGACTTCAATTTCATCTCCATCTCCAAAGACTTTCTACGAAGTTCCTCCATATCCCATTGCATTTGGGTAAACCTTTCCCTTTCAACTAAGATGGCTTGCTGAAGATTTTCTTTGCTTTTCTGCTTGGAAGTTTCTAATTCCACCTCCAAATCCTTAATCTGGGCAACAAAATGATAATAAATATATCAAATTCCTTGCACAATGAATAAAATGATACAACAATATGCTTAACAAGAAAGTTGAGTCATCCAATTTAATAAGTTCCATACGGTAATCCATCAAGCACAGCAGCCTCATATTCAAATGATGTTTTTGTTCGAGCATACTACCATAACATAAGGCTTACATCATATTGCAATGTATTTTACTAAACTGTAAATGAATAAGATAGGTCAGACACGACTAACTGAGCAATATAATGCTGACTTCTCCATTCAAAGAAGAAATGGGAAATCAACTTGGGGCTTTGAAAACATCAGCATCTTAATCATCAACTTTATCTATCACATCACATATAGAAAATAACAATCCACAAAGAGAAGGGCTATGTAAGAATTGCTTCTACTAACTAATTCTGAACCTTCTACTATTATATCACTTTCAAGGAGACTTTTACCCTTCGTGTTAAGAAGATTCACACTGAAAACATGGTAAAATTGAGAAAATGCCAGAGGGTAGGAGTCATGGCAGCTTTTTTCAGCATGTCTTTCTGTTGCCTAATTACAAGTAGCATTTTCGTGATGAGGTGCCCATCTTCCTCATGAGTAATGACTGGCATCATCTTTTTTCCATTATGCTTGTACAAATATGCTGTAAAAGGAGACAACCTTCTTTGTTTTTTCATAATATGGGGAGCAAGTGGACTTGTCACCAAACAATTGTCATACTTGACAGTTCTTTCATGGGGATGTAAAACTAACCTAAATTGTCCCCATATGGACGGATCTATGGTGCTTACACTTACATACTGCTGCTTCATAACTGTGAAAATTACTTGCTAGATAATTTTAGGGAAATGGACATCATGAAACACCAGATCAGGTTCAACCATGAAAGGACACATGTAACTGACATGGAAACAAACGGGAATCAGGATGGTGATTAGTAACTGTTTCCTTCAGTAGAATACAAAGGAAAGGAAATGGCAACAAAGGGTGGGATAAAGACAATATTCTCAATCTGAGAGCTACCTTAAACTAAACCACAAACCTCTCACTGGACCACCCGTAGACAACAACAAAAAATAATGGAAGAAAAGTTGAAAATTATTTCGCCGTTGTCACAATGCTGTTACCTATCCCATCTGGTATATTTGCAAGCGACAAAAAAAGGGGGAGATGTTTCACCAAATTATCTATTCCACCAACAGCAAGAGTGTAAAGAACATACTAGTTTATGTCTAGACTTACACAGTGAACTCCTCAGCAAAATCTCCTAGGCAAAACGTGCAGTATTTAGTGCCTGGGTTATATTTAATCACAAGATAAACTATGTAGTGATCAACACTATGTATGCGCATAAGTACGGCTCTACAACATGTACAGACACATATCTGGGAATGTTTGAAATACATACGAATCGGACCTACCAACCAAAAAGACAATATGCTTATTGAATACACAGAATGTGGGAATGATGTCGAGAAGCTGATATATGCTCAATAAAACATAAGGACATAAACTTGTTGAAGTGCTTATCTATGACATAAAAAATAATGAGTTGATAAACAAGCCTGTGCATACTTTTAGTCTCTTGCAATATTTTTGTACTGCTCAGGTAGATGATCCAACTAATTCTTGGTGTAAGTTTATACTTGCCACCATAAACAAGGATTCAAAAATATCCCATCAAATCCGTATTCTAAGCCTTACGTGAGATATCACCACGAAAGAATGTCAAAAACTATACATTAACATCTTATATGTAGTTTGTGGAAGTTCAAAGATGCATCCGTCAAAAGGAAAGATTTCCAGATTGTACAAATAACAGAAAGGGCATACCTTGGTTGTAAGGTAGTTCTTCACAGCAATTTCTTGATTCAGTCTTGCTATAAGATCCTCCATGTCCGTTCTTGCAGTACCTAATCGCCGTTGCATGGTGAGAAGAACTCTATTCATTTTCTGGCGCTGATCTAATGGAAGAACAATTTGTGTATTTGGAGACTCCATTTCTGTTGTTGAAGCTTCGGCACTTCCACCGAATTCAAGGAACCCATCACCAAGTGAACTAGCTATCCCGGTATTGGATATTTCACTACCTCTAATGGAACTTATGTCACTTCCAACACTCTCCGTAGAATGTTTCCTAGAATGACTGGCCAACCTACCGTACTCTGGTTCAGAAAGACAGTCCATCCTATCCCCAGAAAATGATCCAAGCTTGGAAACATCACTTGCATCTTTTACAAGACCACTTTCTTTGCTTGCATTGAGTTTATGCCTAGGAAACCCTTCTAGCTTCTCTAGCATATTTCTCCCCGTAAAAAAACCATTATCATCACTAGACATGCTAAATGTAAGTGTTTCTATCGGGGAGGCCAAATCTTGATCCAGGTCAAGATCCTCTGTACCGATTTCAGAGCTGTATTCCCGTACTTGCCTCGGTGTTCCAAGCTCAGATGCCTCATATGCACTATCACTTCCATAACCAGGAGCAGGTGACGAAGTACCAGCAGACGATTGCTGGCTTATATCTTGAAATGCTGATACGAACAGTAAGTAAGTAACATGGAAGTATGGAACAGAATCACAAAACTAGTCTGACCTATAAAATGGATAACACACAGAGATGCAATAAGGAGACACCTACAAGACCTAGCAGCAGCTTCTAGCTCGAGGAATGAAGCCACGGGAACACTCCTAGATAAATCAATATCAGAGAGTAGCCTTTGCATCCACTCTTCCAAAGAAGACCTTCTCTGCAACAAAACTAACCATTTAAGCACATTAACAATCAATACATTTTAGAAACTGGCCCTAAGTTTGACAACAAGCGTCACAATTCAGTTTACAAATACCAGATGGATTTTAGATGACTAATACAATGTGACGTAACTACTTGTGTGGTTGTGCCTTTATTTTTCCTTTCTAGTTATAAAGAATATTTTTGCTGAAAACTAGGTATAAAAAGATACCCTCTGTAGAGTTTTTAATCAATTAGGCTTTCTTCCATAATACTTTCTTCAATATATACCGAGTTTCAACTGCAATGGAAACAATTCCTAATTCCTGAGTGACCTTATCCAATAAATTTTGTAAAAAAAAGGAGCACATCATACGGAAGCTAGAAAAATATGATGTAATTACCTACCCCTTCTGGCAGTGATCTGCTGGAATTTATTCTCAGTATGTGTTTCGATGGTGCTGGGGGAAGGTTTTTTTTAGGAAACGCCCTTTTGAGCTATTAAAACAAAAGATAGTCGCAATTAGACTGATGATCATGAGTTACACCAAAACAGTACATAAAGAATATTGCTTGTGTAGATCTAAAAAAAATGAATAATCATAAATTACATCAGAGAAAAGCTTCATGAAATCACTGAATCTTCGAAGCACTCCTCTTGCTGTGCTAACCCCATCTGGTGATTGAATACCAACTTGGACCCTGTAAAACTGCCCAATATGGATGTTAAGGTAAGAACGCTTGAACTAGGCGACACATCAAACAAAAATTGTCCAAAATCAATTTCCGACAAATGAAAGGAAAAGGTAGCAGTGCAATGGTCAATTTGAGACATGTCTGACATTAAGAAAATACTTCATACAAAAGGATGCAATGTGCTTGAAGACTACTTAGCCTCGATTACTTCCACTTTAGTTACGCACCACATCGAGCAATTTGTTGTGAAACTTAAAGCATGCTCAACTACTAATGAAACACTAAGTTGTTCTCTCAACCTCACACTATAGTTGCAATCTTGGTACTTCATCTCCAGCATAAGCAAATTGGATCAAATTTTTCAAACATTTGTGCTTGTTGGGGAAAAGTAGGTGCAATCTTTGAATCATCGCTTCGCTTTCTTCTTTATACTCAGGTAAATCATGTATGTTAATGTTTTCTAAAAGAAAGCCACTTTCAGAAAAGGCTTCCTAGCAAAGCTACCAGAAGAAAGGCATATTTTAAATAGAGCATGGACCGTCTCAGTTTTGAAGTTTTGGGCAAACTTGGTCATGATGAGTATTTTCTTGCAATCTAATCCCTGCTGTGCTTCAATAGCAGGATGTTGAAGTTTCAACTCTACTCCAACAGCTAAACCTACATTGAGGCTTAGCCAAAAACGAAATATATTTGGCCTAATTCGTTTTCATAAACTGCGCAAGTAAGTGAGACATGAGAGCTTCTACTTTGGCTGATATGTCAATGACTCTGCATGTCCCGTAGATAGGCAAATGAGTTCGGAACTCTTTGCGCACGTTAAAAGTAAGACATGGGGCTTTCTACTTTTCTGGGACATTGATGTCCCAGCATGTCCCAGCATGTCCTACTAGATAAAATGAGTTCGATCAGTGTGATTTTTTTCCTTATTTAGTAACCAGTTTGAATGCACTCCCTGGAAGTTGAACCAATTTCTTTTAAATTAATAGACCATCAGCTGTCATAGATTGACTGATATTATCATACCTATTCTTCCAACCGTGATGCTCCGGACCCAGTCCTACAAGTTAGAACTTCTCCTATTTTCCCTATTGTGGCAGTGCTCTCAAAAAAGGGCCTTGCTGGTGCAAAGTGAACAGAGAGTATATAGCCCACTTTAGGCTATTTATAAGGTAAGATATGTGAAAAACCTAAGAAGTATGGCAACAAGAATTTGTCTGAAGTATAGCTCTGACTACGTGATACCACTGTGATCGAATAGATTTAGTATATCAATATATCATGCTTCTTGTTTGGTCTAGAGATTACAGAAAAAGACAAATAAGCATTTTTGTAAGCCATTTATGTCTTCTGGAATACACTATACAGATACGTGTTTAATTAAACAAAAAACAACAAGAATAATGATTTTGGAAGTCCATAAATAATTTCAAATAAAAAATGATTTTCTTTTTAAGGCTTATGAACTATATTAATTTGGAAAGACAAACAAAAATACATACCACTATTCCCTCTGCATCTCTCGACTTGGGTAGGGTAATCCAAGAAGGAATCGTAACACAGTAACTCCATCCTGATTGAGAATCATGTGGCCAGACCGTGGCTCTTCCATCCTTTATTTAGGATCAAAGATAAAAACAAAATCAAAAGGGATGCTTATAAGAAAGTTAAGCATATGAGCAGCAAACTACATATGCATTAAAGAACACTTAAGAGAGCGTGAAAAGTATATTAAAGTCCGACTACAATTAAGGAAAATTTAAAGTTCAACTGTTTAGAAACTATCAAGGAAACAGACCACGAAAATCAATGAAAACTTGTGAGGTCATGAGATGCAATCAGCATATATGAAAATTGAAATACTCATCTGGTTTATATTTGACTGAAAGTAAAATAAAGCTGAGACCAAACACGAGAACAGACTACATACAACAATTGAATGAAGTTGTGAACGACAACAATGAAAAATCGATCTGTTAAGTTATGCATATAATCAACATATGTGGAACTTTTTTGCTTTTAGATGCTCAAGGTATATATATATATTTTATGAATATCAGACCAGGTTGGTAGTATTGATAATGTTCAGTTTGAAGTTCCTAAAATGACATAAATGGAGCTGCAATTGTAAAAATAGTTACTCCATTGAGGATGCTTCCAGACATTCCTGTTTATTTTGTTGATACTCTTTACTAAATTGCAGCCTACTTTTTTGAAGTGATGCTAATATAAGGTAAACATCAAAACACTTTCAGATGAAAATTTTAACCAACAAGTCGCAAAGCCTACCTGTTTAATCTATCTATTAATATGCAATAATCAGAGTCAAATTAGCAAGAAACAGGACTTAATGAGGGTTGTGAGGTTGACTTGATTTCAAGAGTACACCATTTTGGTATCTAAGAGGTTGGTTATACAGTACAGATGCAATCATAAGGAACTGACCAGCCCAATCAACCAGTAAGGTGAGAACTTTGGCTAAGTTAGGTATCTAATTTTAGTGATCCAGATCCCCACGAGTAGACTGAGTAGCCTATGGTTGAGAGTCTTGCACTTACGAGTTTGTTCATTAAGTATTTACTGGATCTGCTACTACTACTCACTAGTAATCCATCTATTGTGCCGTAGTCCAAGTCATAAACCCATTGTGGATCTTCGACAACTACATGAATTCCATTTAATTTTATTTTTCTCGTAATTCAAAACTCACACAGTAGGCTTATATAACACATGCGGCAATGTAATTCCTAAATCCAGAAAGTATACCAAATTAATTAGAATCCGAAATTCAAACGATCAAGCAAAATCATCTACATAATCTCAATTTCACAAGGTTTCAACACTCACAAATTTAATCAAAATCGTCAATCTCAAGCAAATTTAATCAGTTCAAAACAAAATTGATGAAATTTTTACCCATTTTTTAGGTGGAGGACTCCAATCCATCCCCAGTGGTAGAGGTGAAGTTCCGTCATGGCGATGCTTGGGAGGACTAATCTTCTGTTTTTGCATCATCATTGTTTATCTTTGAGGACGAAATCGACCGATTGATTTAATCGATCGATCCCTCAAAAGGAGAAAATAGGGTTTTGTTCGATCCGATCAAACAAAAGAGACAATTCATACAATGCGAACTGTGTGAACTGTCAAATGGCAGATGGAATATTTAGACGTGTGTACTCACTCTCTTGGTTTCTTCTCAATTTTCTCTTTGTTACAAGTATATACATATCGAGAGAATTCAGAAGAAATTCAGCTACCAGTCCTATTTGACATGGATCTCACGCCAAAAACAACGAAAAGAAATAAAGACAAGAGTTCCACTTGCTATAAAGACTCGTGGATCTGGTGATACCGGTTTAACCCAGTGTGAGCCATTTACCTAGCCAAGATAAAGTTTTCGTTTTGTTTTGTTTGCAAGCAGGATAAAGTTATCCTCCCTCTAAATTAAAACTCCAAGCCAAGTCAGATTTTACATGGCTGCTAAAAGTTACCAGTTTACTATATGGATTTGGGTATCCTCCCTAGTAATCTGGCACCCCCATTAGCAATGTTGCGGTTTTACACACAATCTCTAGCTGGTTTGAATTTGAATTTGAAAATTATGTAACTAGAGATGAAATTTTTAACACACCGGATAAATTAGGTTAATCGTAACTACTTAAGAGATAAACATAGAATGTCAAATTAACAATACTTTCTTCTAGGAGAGTGTGCACAAAATAAGAAAAAGGAAACAAATCGGGATTCATTTGAAAGAAAAAACAACTTACGAAATCAAAAATGAGGGATACGAATCAACTGCAAAGTCTAGAATTAGAGATCTGTAAATAAACTTTGTTAGATCACTGCTCGGTCGAACTCGCAAGCGTTGCTATTTCAAGCTTGTTTGTCAAGTTTAGTTGCCAAAACTATAATTCTTTATTTCTAGTCTACTTATAGCTAAGTCTCGGATTAGGATAGAAAGTGTAGTTGAGAATTAGACTTCAAGGCGTTCATCGATTGAAGACGAAGAACTACTAAGGGGAGCTTGTGGAACTTCATCAACAAAAGGTATGTGGAGACTTGAACTCATCTATCACTCAAAAGTCTATCTACTCTATTTTCTATTTGAGACAAAAAATCGTATAGCTATATAGACTTCGATTATACACATTTGATATTTCAAGCTGAGTTTAACTCGCTTACATATTTCTCGAAATATGTGTTGGTAAGCTTTCGCTTTAACCAAGTTCATCTTATATTCTTGACGAAAGTCAAAAGATGATCATGTGAAAATCGCCTGGTAACATCTTACATGATTTGTATGAGACAGACATTTGATATAGACTCGGAATGTTTCGTATTGATCTATCGATCGCTTGAAAATTGCTTTGAAGCTAATAGTTTGTGCGAGACAGCTATTGTCGTCTTCTAAGAATGTTTCAATGATTGAAATGGAAGTTTAGAACAATTGGATATAAGCATAGTATGCATACTTGCATATATGTAATCCAAGTCTGGGAACCATGGTATGCATACCCGTATGCGTACTGCTTGGTTTGGTAAAGTCCGGGAACCTTGAACGAATACCGGTACGCGTACTGGCGTGAGGTTCAGGTCCGGGAATTTCTGCTAAGTTTGGAAGGTATGCGTACCAGTT
The DNA here is from genome assembly GCA_023531105.1 of Papaver atlanticum. NCBI lineage: Eukaryota > Viridiplantae > Streptophyta > Magnoliopsida > Ranunculales > Papaveraceae > Papaver > Papaver atlanticum. The sequence continues at coordinate 28,310,349 of JAJJMB010007708.1, read as the reverse complement.
CGTGTACGGGCGAACCCGTAAGATCAGAACTACAAGATCAGAACACGTAACTACATAGAAAAAAGTTGAATATGAGTTTGGAAGGTATGAACACTTTCTGCTAGGAATTTCTGTGAATGTCCGGGAATATCGATTCTCCGATATTCAATACGATAGAATACAGCAAGATCAGAACACGTAACTACAGATAAAAAAGTTGGGTCTTGCTTAAAAATCCCAATGAAGTCTTTAAGTCGTTAACCTATAATGGTTTTAGAAAAACCTAGGTTAAAGGAGAATCGACTCTAGTCGCAACTAGTATCACACATGAGGTGTGGGGATTAGGTTTCCCAGTTGCTAGAGTTCTCCCTTATATAGTCTTCAAATCAGGGTATGCAATCAATGTTATCTTGGTAACAAAGCATTCAATATTCACCGTTAGATGAAAACATGATTAGACTCAAGCTAATATCTTTCAACCGTTGGATCGAACTTAGCTTGTTACACACAAATGAAAAGTGACTTCATTTAGATATGGGTAACCGTACCTAAACGTGTACACCTTGTTGGATCAACAATAGTTAACCAAAGTTAGCCATATTAACACTTTCATATCAACCTTGTTCTTCTTAACACAACTAGTTCAAATGACTCAAATGAAACTAGTTATAGAGTTGTTCAATTGTTTATATTCTCATAGAAGTATACAAGACACAATTGAAGCAAAATCAATTTTGATTTACTCGAATCAAGTCATGAACATTATAACCACGGTTTGCAAAAGATTGCATTCCTTATTATATAAATATATGAGTTCATGAACAAACCGATTTTAGAACATTATCCACTTAGGTATGCAAACGGGTACGCATACCTAAATCGCCGGACTAAGTTTGGGTTCGCCAGTACACGAACTGGTACGCATACCTTCCAAACTCATCAGAAATTCCCGGACCTGAACCTCACGCTAGTACGCGTACCGGTATGCGTACAAGGTTCCCGGACTTCACCAAACCAAGCAGTACGCATACGGGTATGCATACCATGGTTCCCGGACTTGGATTACGTATATGCAAGTACGCATACTATGCTTATATCCAATTGTTCTAAACTCCCATTTCAATCATTGAAACATTCTCGGAAGACGACAATAGCTGTCTCACACAAACTATTAGCTTCAAAGCAATTTTCAAGTAATCGAATGATCAATACGAAACATTCCGAGTCTACATCAAATGACTGTCTCACACAAATCATGTAAGATGTTACCAAGCGATTTTCATATGATCATCTTTTGACTTTCGTCAAGAATATAAGATGAACTTGGTTAAAGCGGAAGCTTACAAACACATATTTCGAGAAATATGTAAGCGAGTTAAACTCAGCTCGAAATATCAAATGTGTATAATTGAAGTCTATATAGCTATACGACTTTTGTCTCAAATAGGAGATAGAGTAGATAGACTTTTGAGTGATAGATGAGTTCAAGTCTCCACATACCTTTTGTTGATGAAGTTCCACAATCTCCCCTTAGTAGTTCTTCGTCTTCAATCGATGAACGCCGTGAAGTCTAATGCTCAACTACACTTTATATCCTAATTCGAGACTTAGCTATAAGTAGACTAGAAATCAAGACTTATAGTTTTGACAACTAAACTTGACAACAAGCTTGAGATAGCAACGGTTGCGAGTTTGACCCGAGCAGTGCTCTAACAATCTCCCCCTTTGTCAATTTTAGTGAAAAAACTATCAATATATATGGAATACAAAATAAATAAACTTTGTAGCTCTCAATCCAAATGCTTGATTTCCTTGGTTCTTCAACATTACTCGAAATCTTCGTCACTTCCAAGTACTCGAGTGATTCTGAATGTGTTCAACTCAGCATCATAGTTGTTGAAGATCCGTAGCTATAACAATGAGAAAAAAGTTTCTCTCAATCATTGTTATACATTGTCATAGTATTATTACACAGCATCAAAGTCCAATTGTATCACAACTTTGACAACAATACTATGGTGATATGTATCACTCCCCCTTAGTCAACACTTCATCTCACATGAAAACCACTCCCCCTTACATAATGATCTGTAAACCATATGTATTTATAGTGTGAACTACACATTAATTCTCCCCCTTTTTGTCAATAAAAATTAGCAAATGTACGAAAACTAGTGGGATCCTAATGAAATTTCCATAGAGATACTTCATGACCAAAAGAGAACAACATATCAACTTTGTTTAGATGCAATCATATAGCCGAAACTAAATGCATTCATCAAGGAGTTTATAAAGATACAAGATAATCCCTATTATATTCCACAGCCGCACTCCCCACAAAGATTTGGCAATTAAGCAAAAGTTCAATTAAGAACTCCCCCCCATATAATGTCATTCCCGAAAGAACAACAAGAGCGACCTTACTTTCACAAGAAAAGAAGGATTTCTTTGGACATTAACAAATCACATGAAACATGAATTTGCATCCAAAATACTCAATTAAATTAACAACAAGAGAACCCATGATTAATTTAATCGGAAATGCTCAACATAAGAGAACTTACGGAGCCACACAGTACATACACAAATATGTGGATCAGGGAAAGACCAATACTGCGGAATATTCAAAGATTCATTCTATTTTTCATCAATATTTGCATAGAGACATGTAATAAACTTAATCTTTGTAAACAAAAGTTCATCCTATCTTCCATCAATATTTGCATAATGACATAATAGGCTTTACTTTTGTTGTCAAAAGTTCATTCAATCTTTTATCAATATTTGCATAATGACATATGAAAGACTTAACTTTTGACAAATAAGGGACAATCATAGTTCACAGACTCAAACACACATATCCCATAATAAGTTGCAATATATAAAACCATAAATATTAATACTGCAAAATCATCTTCCAAACAAACTTTAGAATTTAAATAAATAAATCTAAAAACATTGCAAGATGAAAATCGTTGGAAATGGATATGTGTACTCACAATAATGGCTATTCCAAACCCTAGTTATCCTTCTTAAAACATAAGAATAAATTCTCATAAGAAGTTTCCTAGACAAAATCAAGTTTCTTTGATAACATCATACCTTTGAAAGGGTCCATCATAAAAGGTATCACTGATATCCTTGATTCTTTTGACCGTAGAGACTCCATGTTCATGAGTTATAACATTAACTTTCCGATCAACAATGCGGGCAAGATGCCTAGCTTTGACACAGTCCATGATGAGTTTCTTCTTATTCCTGATCAAGATCTTTTGATTATCAAGGATTTTGGTCTTACCGTCAATAAGCTGATTTATTTGCAGTTGAAGATTTGCAAATTCGACCTTAGAGTCATTCTGAAAAAGAATTAAATCCGTAACAGATTCTCCAATCCAGGAGTTGTATTATTTCCTTTCAATCATCTTTTTCAGGACAAGTTCTTGAACGGAATCGCATCCTTTAAGGTCTTCTTCCATCTCAAGATTTACCACTTCCTGAGGTATTGAAGAGTTATCCATTTTTTTTTATTAGGGATGGAACATCAGTATACAAACATATATGTTTATAAACAAGAGGAGAATACCCTTGTTATGGAAACCCTAAAAAACTCCCAAGTAAGGACACGGACGATCGTGGACTGGATAAGGATGGTTAATGGATTAGAAAAGATCCAAAAAAAAAAAACTCTTTGTTTTCAGATATCTCTTACCATTAGAGCTCAATAACTAACATATTTAATCAGAGCATACGGAAGAGATACACTAGTTACAAGGAGTCAAGAAATTACTCAACCTTCACAAAAGAAGAAAACAGCTAAATCAAACATAAGACAAATGGTAGCCTACAGAAGACTTGAGCATCTCGCAAATGTCATCCTTGCAACTCTCAAGTTAGATACAAGGATGAAATTACCTAGAGCTAGGTAGCAAAGTGAGATGTAATCCCACTATGAGTATTGAGAGATGAATTGTAGATACCATCTGAGAGTTTGATCCTAGTATTCCTTACCTTCCTTCGGTTATTTCTTATTCCAAAAGAATTCGACATAACCTTTTTAGGAAATCCATCAGAGGGATTTTTCTGAGAAATAAGTCTAGGACCTCTAGAAATCGGTTCAAGAGGATTGGAAGAGAGAGATCTCCACTTTGGAGACTTAGATCTACCAGACTCATTCTCATAAGCACTGGGAATGTGTATTTTTGTGGTGTAAGGATTTGCACCATAATGAGAAGCACGATTCCTGTGGAGATTTCGAGATGAGTGACCATTGAAATCCCCTTTTTGAGAGTTCTGGTTTTCTGTAGGAATGAAATCCATTGTAGATGTCGTCAGACAATTTACTCTGTTGACTGTAAAAAGAAGTAGATTTTGAAGATCAGAAATCTTTTTCTTTATAGCAAAACAATGTTTAACATAATGATTCTTTTTCCCACAAAAAGAACAGGTTCGTGGAAGAGAAACACTGGACGGCACCTATTTTAAATTCATAGCCCTATTAGAAGACTGCAAGTTATGTAAACACTTCTTAGCAGTAGCTTCCTTTAGAGAACTTTTCTTCATGTACTGTAATTATGTTTGAGAATTACTGGATACAGAAGATTTTCTCATTAAGACAGAGTTTTCCTCTTTCAAGGATTTGCACTATTTTTGGGCTAGAAGAAGGGGAGCAACCAATTTCTCTTTTTCAACACGAAGGCTGTCCAGATATTATAAATGAGTCTCGATCAAACGTTTTTCTCTAATTGAATCTTCTTTAACAATATCCTCATGAGTACTAATCTTTTCACGCTGTATAGTAGTTTCTTGAACAATTTTTTCGATATTGTTAGAGAAGGACTCAATGATGTTATAGAGTTCCCGTTCTCGACTAAGAGACTTATCAAGTTCATCAATCAGCTGATCATGTTTTTCTTCAAGATATTTTATCTTAGCATCTTGAAAAACAATAGTCTCAGCTATATATTTTTTTTGATTTCTGGTGAGTTCCATTTCGGTTTTAGATATGGAGCAAAATGTCTCATCAGAGGAATTGTTATCAGAATTTGATTGCAAAAAATTCCTACCTCGGGATTCGGAAGAAACAACAAAGGAGTTATCCTTGGAGGTAAGCCCAAGACATCCTGCATAATTAAAAAATTTAGAACTCATTTCTATGCGTGTGAATTTGAGATACACAACTATCCACACAAATCAGATTGCTACAAACACAAACTTATAAGGCCTTAAACGTGTTTGCCTGCACTGATACCAATTGAAAAAGCGGGGTTCTAACAACCACACCCAATATTTCGCTTAGCAATCTGTATGGACAACTCCAATATAATTCCAAGAGAATCAACTAGGAGTCAGAATCAATCAATGAAAATATATCCAAGAGTTATATCTCAATTTCTTAATTCAATCTGCAATCAAACAAATAGGAATTTGCGAGCCCGATTGAATATAAGAAATAACTTGGACGGTATCAAAAACCAATATCCAAGTGTCAATCAATTTAATCAACTAAAGGTTGGATTCACAATTGAACTTACGCACAACCTGTGATATTTCAATTATATAAACAAATATAATACGGAAAAGAAATAACACAGACACCATAAATTTTGTTAACGAGGAAACCGCATATGCATAAAAACCCCGAGACCTAGTCCAGATTTGAACACCATACTGTATTAATCCGCTACAGACACTATCCTTCTCAAAGTTAACTTCGTATTATAATGTAGTTGAGCTCTAACCAATCTCACACTTATCAAGGTACAATGCACTCCATACGTCTCTGAATCCCAGCAGGACTCTACGCAATTTGTTAGAGCATAGCTCGGTTGAACCAACCAAGCGTTGGTATGTAAAGTTTGGTTGTCATATTTTAGTGAATCAAAACTCATTTAAAGATTCGCTTGATTACTTACTAGAGTCAACTTCGTATAGGTTAGCTAGAAAGTTACTAGGATATGAGACTTACAAGTATTACGTGAAGACTTGAAGAATGTGAAGAAGTAAAGAACTACAACGACGACATCATCCTTCCACTTGAAGTTGGTAATATTTGACTTGAACTGTTTCATTCCTAATGTATCTTTCAAGTCGTGCATATTGAAAACATAACTGCGAAGCTATGAATGATTATACTCTAGTTAGACATAGTATTAAGGAATTACAATACGAAGTATAATGTCTATCTTTTGAACTTCGTATATAAGACATCGACATAATCGTATGAATGCTATTGTGATTATATATGGGTATGGGTGAAGATTTTGTCCTAGGAAATAATGTTTTACATTCATTTAGAGGAAGTACATTCATAAACTTGTTTTGTGAATCGAAAGGGAAATCGCTAGGCTTATTGGTATTGTTATTAATTGCAAATCTTTGGATTACCAATATGTGTGTTTAGTATAATCGCTCATAACTTGTTTATGTATCTTGGTAAAACTATTCACAATGCCTGACTTTTGTATTGGTATGACTTTTATTAGTGAAATCGATCTGAAGTAATCACCTGAGATGGTATGATCGATTTATTGTAATTGGTATGACCAACACTAGACATTGGGGAACCGATCCTAGTAAGAGGTGCAACCGATCACAAGAGGGAATCGATCCTTGTAAGAGGTACAACAAGTTTTTAGTAATTGGGGAACCGATCCTATGACTTGTGCAACCGAATATAAGTTTATACCATAAATATGTGGTAACCGATCCTAGTACCTAGTCAACCAACTTTTGGTAACTAGCGTGACTAATCTTAGTACCCACATGGAGGTAGAACCGAAACTTGTTTTGGTAGAACCGTGAAATCCATGATTGGTGATTTGATAGGATAATCAATCACATAGTTCTTGGAAGTCAAATGAACCAATTCTGAACTTGTTTGGAAGTGTGGCAAATCGGTTCCAAGATTGTAAATATGAAAAAGGATTTACAAAGTAAAGATGTCGACATGCTTTGAAAATGTGCAGTAACTCTTATCTTTTATTGTTCAAAGATATTCCTTAATAGCTAAAGGAGAATCCCGGATCGAAATAAATTGAGAATATTTTAATTAAGGTTTTTAGTTTTTATATGCTTTTAATTTCCAGCAATTAAATGCATATCTTTAGAAAATAAAAATTAATAATGTGCATTTACTAATTAGAGATTTTCTACTAAGATTTCGGTCAATATTTGGACAGAGCATTTGCAGGAATTATGAAAACCGATTTTGGCGTTTATTGCATATCTTTGAGAATATTCGGTTTTGGAAATTCCTTGGTGTCCAAACTTCCTTGGTCTATAAATATTGAAGTTTGCATTTCAAGCAAACTAATCCTCAGAGCCAGCAAAACTACCTAGTTGTGTTGTTACTGGTGGAGCCGTCTATTCAGAGAGGAAAGTATCCTAATTAGGCGAAATCTCTTACGACCGCTCGTTTTAAATACTTCTTTGGGATTGGGAAGCTCTACGAGTACCATTGGTGGGAAACTAGATAATTGCAGTTTATTATTAGTTTTCGATTGATTTGATTGACTAACGGTTGTTGAACTTTGATTGCACCTGGTTTGTTTATGCTTTAGAATCTTCTCTTCTGATATAAGATTCACTCAAACTAGATCGAAGTATCAATGGGGATCTTTAGAACCGTTTGTAGATCTAAAGACGTCTTGTGATAATCCATTGGTAACAGACTCCGTTCTGTGTGTGATTGATCACAAGAGATTCAAGTTGTTTGTCTACAGGTGTTTATTGAAGATCTAAGAAAATTTAAAGATTTCTTATTTGAGTTCATAATCTTTGGTGTGCACAAAACTTGATCGGCTAGGGATCCAATTATAATCGGTTTATCTTTGTGATAACCTTGATTGATTAGTTGAGTAGATTGGCATCAATACAATTCTTTGTGATTCAAAGTATTGATTGCATAGTCTAAAACAATTACTTTGGTAGTTGATGAAGAGACAGATCTAAGAACCTGACAAAGGAGTTTATTGGGATAAACGGAAGAGCCTTTTGTCAAACTCATATCACTTTGTTTGAAAAGAGTTGTTACCTAACAGATTTGTTGTTCCTTTACTGTTTGGAATACGAACAAAAGGAATTGTTCCAAGTGCGTGACTTATTACAAGTTGGAGGCGCAGGGATACTGATGGAACTAGGTGAACTATAAGGTTAGTTGCTTGGTCTCAACTATACGAAGTTGGTTTAGATTTTGTATAACGGCTTAATTCTTAGAGTATTCAATTCTGGACTAGGTCCTGGGGTTTTTATGCATTTTCGATTTCCTCGTTAACAAAATCTTGCTGTGTATTTTACTTTTCTATTTTCGAAATTATAATTGTTTTATTATAATTAGAAGTAAAATACACAAACATTAATTCCTATTTACTTGATAGCAATCCTATTGTGTTTGGTTAAGTCCGAACCTATTATCAAGTAAACATACTTCGTTGTTGTATTGTATCGATATTGTATCCATAGTGAATCACGCAAATTATCTTGTTGTCGTATTGTATCAATCTCGTATCCATAGACGATCACACGAAGTGTGAACCGATTAGTTGTATTGTCTCAATTCAGTCCATAGACAATCACTTTCGGAGAAAGGACTTATAGGTGGAAAAGTTTTAGATTGAAGTATATTTGGGTACCCTCGTCTTTTCAATTGGTATCAGAGCAGGAAAACACGAAAAAGATCTAACAATTTGTGTTTGGTGCGATCCAACCTATAAGAAATTGAATCTAATGGTTGATTCAGTTAACGTAACGGCAGGATTTGACTACTTCAAAAAATCGTGGTGGAAAACACGAATGAAGTATGTAATACTCTTATTCCTAATTACTTTATGAAAAGGAATTTTATCTATGTTTGTCGAGGGTGACTTACATAATTCTTTTGATTCCATAGGATTGTATATCATTGTGTTTGATACTGACTGTGACAATGATACAAAGCTCTATGAGACAGGTTGTATCTCGAAAATGCATAAGATTCCTCTCAGAATTTTTTATTACATGAACCATGGCTATTGTGTTCTTGAAAAATCTGGAATCTTAAATATATTTTGGATATCCTACCAAAGTATATATATGTACACTTTCAGATCTAAGACTGTCAATGTATCGCTATCTAGGATGCGATTTTTGAAACCTTGTAACCTTACAAAGAATGATTTTTCAGTTAATAATTCTATTAACAATGGATTGCTTCATACACCTCACAACTGTTTTAATGGCAAGTGATCTTTTGAAATGTTACAGGATTCATGATTCTAATTGTATTTTTAACAAATATCATATTTTGTTCAAATTTATCTCTGCATACTATATTAGAAAATTCTTGAGTGAATCTCAAATGATGTTATCAAATTCTGATAATAAAAGAGTAAACAGATTTTCGGACAAAAACATAAAATCAATCCAAGATAAAGATCCAGACCATGAAAACCCGGTTTTCCAAAAGAAAGACCTAGATATAAAATCGGAATTGTCTCCCCACAAGCCTCGGTTTCCGATTTTGGTAGATTTTCCTAAAGCAAGTTATTTCCAGTTTTTGATATATATTCTTCCTATAAAATACAATCTCTTGCTATGTATACAAACATATTAGGGAAGATTGATCGAAACTGTAACTAGGGTTTTTCATATTTTTGCAAGTATGAGAAAAAGGAAATCAAGGGACACATCATCTGATAACCGGGTCAGATACGATGATATTGATATGATCAGATTTCCTAACAGTATTGATGACAAGCATGGATTTACTCGCTTTGTTGACAGATCATGCTTTAAGAAATACAAAACTCTCAAGAGAATGGAATTTACTACTGAAAAGAAATTCGATCCAGATGTCCAAGATAAGGATTATGTGAAGTTTGTTCAAGATCGGAACTGGGGAAAGCTTTTTGATTTTGAAAAATATTCACCTGATATGGTAAGAGTTTTTTATGCGAATATTCATAATGTTGATCATAAAATTCTTACTTTTGTTACTCTTGTTGGTCAAGGACTATACTATGTTGATCGTAAGACAATTTCTAATGTTATTGAGTACAATGTGGAATGTAATCGCTTGATTACTGGAGTTTAAATTGAGCATGATACCATTTCAACATATCTCATTGGAAGATCGACAGAGTGGGAAAGTGGTAGATTACCAACAAAAGATATACCCTTTCACCTAAGGGTATTCGGCAAACTTGCTTTAGCAACCCTTTTTGCAAGCACTAGAGATACGTCAGCTTGGGACAAAGATTTTGCAGAATTTGTTTATTTTCTGTTAAAAGGAGATTCTCAAATTGATATATGTGGAATCATTGTCAGTCAAATGATCAAAATCTCATATTCTATTTCTTCCCCAGGAATAAAGAGGCATCTCGGTTTTCCATGTATAATTACAGAGATTTGTGAATTCATCGCGGGAGATGATTTTGATGTCATGAGAAGCATTACGACTGTCTCTAAAAAGACTATATATCAAATGATTGGAGTTAAATCCAGTAATAAAACGGTTGAAAGGATTTCACCGAATTCTAACAACAAGTCTCTTCTAGTTCATCTTGAAATTCTTGGAAAACAACTTGACTGTTTTCAGAAACAATTGGGCTTTGCTGCTCGAAAAGATCCAGAAACTCTTAAAGGAATTCTAAAGATTGAATCAGAGTTTTGGAACAAAGAATCGGAAATAGAAGAAGAGCGTCGAAAAGTACTGGATCACAAGGAATGTTCCTCCCAATAATTATTTCCAAGAAAAATAGACATCAGTTTTTGATTTCTTTCAATAAATTGTAGAAGGTCTATTCTGAATAAAACTATCTATTATTTAATGAATAAAATTATTATTTTATAATTTTTCTTGTGATAGTTTTCGATTACATAGCCTGTGCTTGAATGCTCTATATTATTGCTATGTATATTTATGGGATGTTTGATTTCGGTTTTCATAACCTTATTATTCGATCTCATATGGTGTGAACCCTTATGGTTTGGGTGACTTTTTGTTTTAGCAGGATTAAGTTCTAGCCCATGCTGGTAGGCTTTATCAAAGGATCATAAGGGGTTCTAATTGAAACTAATATGTGCAAAATTCATAATATGTTGAATCGTTTTTGGTTTAGCATAAATGAATATGTGTTTCGGGGTTTCAACTTTTGCATTGCATTAGTTAAAACCGATTTTCAACCTTTCTCTGGTAAAGGTTGGTTTTTGTTGTTGTTTTATTGTATTGCAAGAGGATGACAACACAGTGATATTCCTCCTCGGAAAGATGCAAAGAAAAGGAGAAGAGGATGCGGAATTTGAGGTAACGAATTTGTTAGTTAATCATTTTCCTGTTTAAGAAAAGCCTGATTTTATTGCTTTTGCTTAACAAAATTTTTGTACAATTGATGTTTATTCCATTATTTTGTATGGAGGTGTGTGTGATTCAATTGTTTCCGGTTAAGAAAAACTATTGTTATCTTGATTTATGGTTTGGTATCAATTGTTTAGGCTTACGAAATTACGGTGCAATTGCAGTACTATAATGTCTATGTTTGTTTCAATTGCTTCCGGTGGAGGTAAATAATTATGCAAGTTGATTTATTTAGTTTGTATGAATTGTTTATGGCTTAACAAAAAGGTTTTCGGGATTAATTGTTTAGTCCAATTCGATTCCGGATAAGAGAAACTAAGTTAATTCTGATCTTAGTTAGACTTATCAAAGTTGAGGTTTCGGTTATTCAAGTCTAATCAAATGCCTTAACAAGAAATGCTAGTTAACTAACCTAGTACTTGTCTTGTTTAAAAGTGAAAGGTCTAAGTTATTATTTGAATATTTAGAACCTGATGAGAAAAATATAGTTAATTTTGATCTTTATTTTGGTCTTATCGAACAAGCGATTGTATTTGTACAATCGGTTTAGAAAAAGAACTAAGGTGCTTAGTCAATTTTTGATTTGCTAAACTATTAGGGAAAATTGCTTCGGGCAATTGTTTCCTTGGTAACATATCAAAACAAAATTACTTTGTAGTTTCGGTTTTGATATTGGTTGTCTAAAATGGTGTGTGGAACCCTCGTGCTTAACTCTTGTAGGTTTTGAAAGTCTTTAGATTTGTAAGATCCTTTCGGTTTGTCTTTTATTTGCTCGTACCTTTGTCATTTTGTGACAAAAAGGGGAAGAAATATATGGACTAAACAGGTGATTTGGTATCACTAAGGAAAGGACAATGGTGCTTAAACGTTATATCTAACGAAAGAGTAAAGCATAGACTAAGGGGGAGTAACATATCATATTGATACTTGTGGTTATCTTAACTACAAAGGGAATAACAAAGACGTGCGGATTGAAAATCTACCTATCTTACCTTTAGGGGGAGTATTAGCTTTGTTATTATAATGTCAATAGCGGCATTTATGGATTGAATGTATACAGGTTATTGTGATGTTTAAACTTGGAATCAAGCGTATATGTAATGAATTCTTGTAATTTGTTTATCCATATGATGTAAGAGATTTGTCACTAAAATTGACAAAGTGGGAGATTGTTAGAGCATAGCTCGGTTGAACCAACCAAGCGTTGGTATGTCAAGTTTGGTTGTCATATTTTAGCAAAACTCATTTAAAGAGTCGCTTGATTACTTACTAGAGTCAACTTCGTATAGCTTAGCTAGAAAGTTACTAAGATATGAGACTTACAAGTATTATGTGAAGACTTGAAGAATGTGAAGAAGTAAAGAACTACAAGGACGACATCATCCTTCCACTTGAGGTTAGTAAAATTTGAATTGAACTGTTTCATTCCTAACGTATCTTTCAAGTCGTGCATATTGAAAACAAACTGTGAAGCTGTGAATGATTATACTCTAGTTAGACATAGTATTAAGGAATTATAATACGAAGTATAACTTCTATCTTTTGAACTTCATATATAAGACATAGACATAATCGTATGAATGCTATTGTGATTATGTATGGGTATGGGTGAAGATTTCGTCCTATGAAACAATGTTTTACATTCGTTTAAAGGAAGTATATTCATAAACTTGTTTTGTGAATCGAAAGGGAAATCGCTAGGCTTATTGGTATTGTTATTCATTGCAAATCTTTGGATTACCAATATGTGTGTTTAGTATAATAGCTCATAACTTGTTTATGTATCTTGGTAAAACTATTAACAATGCCTAACCTTTGTATTGCTATGACTTTTATTAGTGAAACCGATCTTAAGTAATCACCTGAGATGGTATGATCTATTTATTGTAATCGGTATGACAAACTATAGACATTGGGGAACCGATCCTAGTAAGAGGTTCAACCGATTAGAAGAGGGAATCGATCCTTTTAGTAGGTACAACAAGTTTTTAGTAATTGGGGAACCGATCCTATGACTTGTACAACCGAATACAAGTTTATACCATAAATATGTGGTAACCGATCCTAGTACCTAGTCAACCAACTTTTGGTAACTAGCGTGACTAATCTTAGTACCCACATGGAGGTAGAACCGAAACTTGTTTTGGTAGAACCGTGAAACCCATGATTGGTGATTTGATAGGATAATCAATCACATAGTTCTTGAAAGTCAGATGAACCAATTCTAAACTTGTTTGGAAGTGTGGCAAATCGGTTCCAAGATTGTAAATATGAAAAAGGATTTACAAAGTTAAGATGTCGACATGCTTTGAACATATGCAGTAACTCTTATCTTTTATTATTCAAAGATATTCCTTAATAGCTAAAGGAGAATCCCGGATTGAAATAAATTGAGAATCTTTTAACTAAGGTTTTTAGTTTTTATATGCTTTTAATTTCCTGCAATTAAATGCATATCTTTAGAAAATAAAAATTAGTAATGCGCATTTACTAATTGGAGATTTTTTACTTAGATTTTGGTCAATATTTGGACAGAGCATTTCCAGGAATTGTGAAAACCGAGTTTTGCGTTTATTGCATATCTTTGAGAATATTCGGTTTTGGAAATTCCTTGGTGTCCAAACTTCCTTGGTCTATAAATATTGAAGTTTGCATTTCAAGCAAACTAATCCTCAGAGCCAGCAAAACTACCTAGTTGTGTTGTTACTGGTGGAGCCGTCTATTCAGAGAGGAAAGTATCCTAATTAGGCGAAATCTCTTACGACCGCTCGTTTTAAATACTTCTTTGGGATTGGGAAGCTCTACGAGTACCGTTGGTGGGAAACTAGATAATTGCAGTTTATTATTAGTTTTCGATTGATTTGATTGACTAACGGTTGTTGAACTTTGATTGCACCTGGTTTGTTTATGCTTTAGAATCTTCTCTTCTGATATAAGATTCACTCAAACTAGATCGAAGTATCGATGGGGATCTTTAGAACCGTTTGTAGATCTAAAGACGTCTTGTGATAATCCATTGGTAACAGACTCCGTTCTGTGTGTGATTGATCACAAGAGATTCAAGTTGTTTGTCTACAGGTGTTTATTGAATATCTAAGAAGATTTCTTATTTGAGTTCATAATCTTTGGTGTGCACAAAACTTGATCGGCTGGGGATCCAACTATAATCGGTTTATCTTTGTGATAACCTTGATTGATTAGTTGAGTAGATTGGCATCAATACAATTCTTTGTGATTCAAAGTATTGATTGCATAGTCTAAAACAATTACTTTGGTAGTTGTTGAAGAGATAGATCTAAGAACCTGACAAATGATTTTATTGGGATAAACGGAAGAGCCTTTTGTAAAACTCATATCACTTTGTTTGAAAAGAGTTTTTACCGAAAAGATTTGTTGTTCCTTTACTGTTTGGAATACGAACCAAAGGAATTGTTCCAAGTGCTTGACTTTTGACAAGTTGGAGGCGCAGGGATACTGAGGGAACTAGCTGAACTATAGGTTTAGTTGCTTGGTCTCAACTATACTAAGTTGGTTTAGATTTTGTATAACGGCTTAATTCTTAGAGTATTCAATTCTGGACTAGGTCCTGGGGTTTTTATGCATTTGCGGTTTCCTCGTTAACAAAATCTTGCTGTGTCATTTACTTTTCTATTTCCGCAATTATAATTGTTTTATTATAATTAGAAGTAAAATACACAAACGCTAATTCCTATTTACTTGATAGCAATCCTATTGTGTTTGGTTAAGTCCGGACCTATTATCAAGTAAGCATACTTCGTTGTTGTATTGTATCGATCTTGTATCCATAGTCAATCACGTAAGTTATCTTGTTGTCGTATTGTCTCGATCTCGTATCCTTAGACGATCACACGAAGTGTAAACCGATTAGTTGTATTGTCTCGACTCAGTCCATAGACAATCACTTTCGGAGAAAGGACTTATAGGTGGAAAAGTTTTAGATTGAAGTATATTTGGATACCCTCGTCTTTTCATACTTGATTCCCTTAGTTGATCTCACTTACAACTAAGAGTTTGATGTGAGTTTTAATTGTAGTGAAAGTGGTGGTAATAGGATTCGATTCTCGAACTTGTGAAGGATTCTTTTAGACTCAAATTAACTAAAATAAAATTGTATCAAATTATAAAAAAGACACCGAGACTTTTGATTCCACCATTGACCAATTATTTGATAAATTCTAATCAATATTCATGCAATATTTTTCTTTAAGTTGACTCTAATATTTGCCTCTAATTTGGTTCTTGAAGTAATAATTGTAAGCACGAAGCATGAAACATCAAAAATATTAAAACCAAGCATGTCCCATCAAAACACTTCACAACTACTCAATAAAAACCAATTTTTCTTTTAAGTTCTATGCAAAAAATCATGTAAAATAATTGCAATAAATAATAAAAATAGAATTATACCACTTTTCATGGAACAATGGCTTCCTCCGTCGCCTCGGCTAAGGGTTTAGCTCCTCATATTAATCTCTTGCTCAAAATACATCTTTGGTGTTCAAAAGTTGATTAAAAGAGTGAAAAGTTCTAAACAGCGGGTTCTGTAACTAATATAAGTGTTACAGAACCTATTTCTACAGAGAACCCGTTGCGAAGTGAAGATAACTGTTGCAAAAATTGTTACAAAAGGTTTAAAGTTTGAAAGTTACGGTCACAGAATCTGCGACTTTCTTTTTCTGCTGTTTATGTTCTTCGTCTTCTCCGGCACCAGTTTGCACCAGCAGAACGTGATTTTCTTCCAATGATTTTTCTAGCTTCTCTAAGGCTCTAAACTTCCCCTAACTTCTTCCTTTCCTTCCTAGGACCCTAACCAACCCTTTTATACATAGTAGAGCAAAGAAAATTCGAGAATAAACTTGGTTTTTTCCTCCACAGCAAGTTGCGATATTTCCCTTTTTTTTTTCTGTTTCACGTGCATTCGATCAATCAAAGCTGTCCAAACTCCTCTCTTGATATAAACAAGTCTTTAATAAGAGTTTCCTTCCTCTTCTTCACGTAAATTTCCAAAAATAAACCAAGAAACTTCCCAAAAATAGAACGTGATATTTTAACCATTTTTCGCTTCCAATTCGAGTTCTAGCCACTTTGGATCCATTCCAACACACTTACCTTGCCTGTTAGGTCCATAGGAACAAACCCAATCAAATTCAGCCTTTTAATCTCCATAAAAATCGATCAAAAATTCATCCACAAAATCGCCTGTGTAAGGAAGAAATTCCCGCCATTTTTGTTTATTTGAAAACGTGAAGAAATTTGTCCTCCCCTTATCCAGTCTCGGTCTGTGCTTAGCAGCTGCCTGAAAATGGGTTACCCCTTATCCAAAGTGAGAGTCCGAATAGCAAATGTCCTCCCAGGAGCCTTTAACAACTTTTTGAGCCAATTTCGCCGCAAAAGCCTATTTTTCCAAAATACACCTACAAAGGGATAAAATACCAAAATTAGTACAGAAATGGGTACTAACAGTATACACAAAAGAGATGAAAATAGACACATAAATGCGTCTATCAGAGTTGTTACGAACTAAAGTCGAAGACTTGATAAACCAATCTGTCTCACAGAGAAAAGTCTATTGAATAGATAAATCTGTCTCCCACAGATAAACCTACGAGTTTTGTTCCGTCTTTTGATAAATCAAGGTGAACAGGAACTAATTGATATACCGGACTTATATTCCCGAAGAACAACCTAGAAATATCAATCACCTCACAATAATCTTAATCGTATGGTAGCGAAACAAGATATTGTGGAATAACAAACGATGAGACGAAGATGTTTGTGACTACTTTTTATCTTGCCTATCGGAGATTAAATCTCGAGAAAATCTTAGAGAAGATAATACTCAATCACGATAGAAAATAGCAAGATCAGAACACGTAATTACAGAGAAAATAGTTGGGTCTGGTTTCACAATCCCAATGAAGTCTTCAAGTCGTTAACCTACAGGGTTTCGTGAAAAACATAAGGTTAAAGGAGAATCGACTCTAGTCGCAACTAGTATCAAACAGAAGGTGTGGGGATTAGGTTTCCCAGTTGCTAGAGTTCTCCTTTATATAGTCTTCAAATCAGGGTTTGCAATCAATGTTACCTTGGTAACAAAGCATTCAATATTCACCGTTAGATGAAAACCTGATTAGACTCAAGCTAATATCTTTCAACCGTTAGATCGAACTTAGCTTGTTACACACAAATGAAAAGTAAATTCATTTAGATATGAAACTGTACCTAAACGTGTGCACCTTTGTTGTCTAAAAAATAGTTAACCGAGGTTAGCCATATGAACACTTTCATATCAACCATATTCATCTTGACCATAACTAGTTCAAATGACTCAAATGAAACTAGTTATAGAGTTGTTCAATTGTTTATATTCTCATAAAAGTATACAAGACACAATTGAAGCACAATCGATTTTGATTCACTCGAATCAAGTCATGAACATTATAGCCACGGTTTGCAAAACATTGCATTCCTTATTATATAAATGTATTAGTTCATGAACAAACCGATTTTAGAACATTATCCACTTAGGTATGCAAACGGGTACACATACCTAAATGGTCGGACTAAGTTTTGGTTCGCCAATACACGAACTGGTACGCATACCTTCCAAACTCAGCAGAAATTCCCGGACCTGAACCTCATGCCAGTACGCGTACCGGTATGCGTACAAGGTTCCCGGACTTCACCAAACCAAGCAGTACACATACGGGTATGCATACCATGGTTCCCGGACTTGGATTACATATATGCAAGTACGCATACTATGCTTATATCCAATTGTTCTAAACTCTCATTTCAATCATTGAAACATTCTCAGAAGACGAAAATAGCTGTCTCACACAAACTATTAGCTTGAAAGCAATTTTCAAGTGATCGAATTATCAATACGAAACATTCCGAGTCTTTCATCAAATGACTGTCTCACACAAATCATGTAAGATGTTACCAGGAGATTTTCATATGATCATCTTTTGACTTTCGTCAAGAATATAAGATGAACTTGGTTAAAGCGAAAGCTTACCAACACATATTTCTAGAAATATGTAAGCGAGTTAAACTCAGCTTGAAATATCAAATGTGTATAATTGAAGTCTATATAGCTCCACGACTTTTGTCTCAAATAGGAGATAGAGTAGATAAACTTTTGAGTGATAGATGAGTTCAAGTTTCCACATACCTTTTGTTGATGAAGTTCCACAAGCTCCCCTTAGTAGTTCTTCGTCTTCAATCGATTAACGCCGTGAAGTCTAATGCTCAACTACACTTTCTATCCTAATCCGAGACTTAGCTATAAGTAGACTAGAAATCAAGACTTATAGTTTTGACAACTAAACTTGACAACAAGCTTGAGATAGCAACGCTTGCGAGTTTGACCGAGCAGTGCTCTAACAAAATCCCAGAACCAAAGGCGTTTTATGGCGCAAGAGATGCGAAGGCATTGGAGAATTTCATGTGTGACATGGATCAATACTTCAAGGCCGCCAAAACCCCGGAAGAGCAAAAAGTCATTCTCACTAGCATGTACTTGGAAGGTGATGTGAAGTTGTTGTGGAGGACTAGAACTGATGATGACCTTACTGCTGGTCGTCCAGGTATCGTGACATGAGAATTCATGAAAGAAGAATTGAGGGGTCGTCCAAGTTCTCTCTGCTTGGTTATCCAGAGAGAACTTTCATAAGTTGCGGCATACCGGTATACCACGAAAAATGTCAAAGAGTTTTCGTCTCTGATTCTAGATATTTACAACATTTACGAGGAAGATAAGTTGTTTAATTTTACGTTTTTTTTGCAAGCATAGGCTCAGGCCGAAGTGAGAAGGAAGGGTGCCAAAGAACTACCTTCGGCCATTGCAATGTGGACAAGCTTGCTGATATTAGATCAATTAATACCTCAATTGATGCTAATTAGAAGGGCACGAACAAGAAATGCCATAAGTATAAGGATAATGGCAGTAGGAAAGTTCTGATGCTAAGGAAAATAACCATCGAAGGGATGATAGTTTAGCTACAAAGAACAAGGTTAGTGGGTGTTTCCTATGCAAGGGAACTCACCTTGCACGTGATTGTCCTAAGAGAGAAAAAAATTCCGTAATAGTCACTGAGGGTAGTGGCGAAAGAGAATAGAATGATGAGGTAGAACATGTTAACCCAATTTAACTATGCAACATAATAGCACAAAAGGCAGCAACACAACAAGGGATGAATGATGCTGGCCTGGTTTATGTGAAGGTTGGCATTCACAACCACCGTCTCTGGGGCATGGCCGATAGGGTGCTTCGCACACTGTAAGGAGCTTGTCTATGGCAGAGTACTTGGAACTAGAGTTATATCATGTTGATCACTGCATGTAGACTGTGAATGATATAGTTATGCCTATCAAAGGGATGTCTATGGAAAATGTTGAAGTTGGCGAGTGGCGTGGCCAAGTCAGTATCATGGTTATGCATCTTAATGATTTTGAGATGATTCTTGGTAATAAATTTTTCAAGATAACAGAGGCAACACTGATGTCTCATCTAGGCGGGATTTTCATACAAAGTCCAAGTGCATCATGTTTTGTAAAAGGTATAAGGAACGTCAGTCCACACGACATGAGGCGCGACATAGGAAAGACAAGTGAGTTTGCCGCTATCCGCTCGTTTGAAGAAAGCTTAGCTGAGATTCATGAGGAGTTTGGGTATCCTATGAATCTTAGCATCCTTGTTCGCCGTGACTGACACATGTATGAAGTTGGGGCATTGTAATGATGTTTTGCAAGTGCCTGAACCTGCAAGGTTGCTGGAAGTATGAAAGCTTCAATATTTATCTGTTTGCTTGTTTGTTTGAAGTTTAAGTTGACTGCAGCTAGTCTTATGATCTTAAAAGATAACGCACTGAATGTTGGTGTATTTGATTTTGTTATTTGGTTGCTTTTAGTAAGGATGTGTGTTGGCCAGTGGTGTAAATTGGGACTCTTTTTTCTTAATGTAAAGCTAGTTCACTGGGGGAGCACTACAAATATACTAAGCCAAAGTATGCAATAAAAGACGCTGAAAGCAAAAGTCAAGCAAGAGAAGTTGGTAGCATATGTGAGTTTGCTATCTGTTGGGAGTTATGTGGAAGTACGAAAGTATTTGGCAGCGATAGCATGGAGTAACACAGTAAAAATGAAGATATAAGTCCATCAAGTATATGAGTTAAGAGTAACTCATAGTTGGGAAGAACACGATGTTAATTTTTCGCTACATTAAAGTGTAACAGTTTGAAAGAACAAGTGAGGCCTTGTTGGTTTCAAAGGCGCGTGAAGAGGATGCCTTGTCCAAAGTGATGGCGGTATGCCCCATGTGTCCTAAGTCATGGATAAAGTCATGCATTTTAATCGTATTTGCATAAGAGAGCTGCAGAGTGATTGAAGAATACTTAGTCTACAGTAAGACCTGTTGAGTTGCAAGATTGCAACATAAATCGGAGTTGGAGGTAGTAATCTAAGTTAACCATATCAGCGGTGATATGCTAGCCATTTGGCGTGTACACTTAGGCACAAAATGGCTTATAAAAGATTTTGCATTGGCAAAACAACAAACATGAAATAGCTTTTGGGTGTTAAGATATGAATGAAGTGGAATTGAAGCATAGTCGACAATGTGACACTGAAGCTGAAATTCATAAGCTTAATGGCAGGGCGCACAAGCTAAGTGTTGGCATATGGTACTAGGCAGAAAGTTTTTTCAAGGAAGGTCAAACAAGGTTGATGATTTTTGAGAATAACTCAGATAGGTACAAGGCCAAGGTGGTTTCGGAAATCCTAAACATGTGTTATATTCAATGAGGATATTGAATGGGTTGGGTGGGGGAGGTTTGTTACCGTCCAAGATAATGAAGCACAAAGATTGCGCATTACTGAAGTTAGTGGCTTGGCCAGTGGAGCCGCATAGTCCGACGATGAAGCGCCAACATGGCTGAGACAAGAAAGGTTACTTAGCGCATGCCATACTATGTGATAGTGTTGCATATCCTTGATTCAGAGTTATCCCAGCTCAAGGGAGGAATTAGTGATGCAATGCAAGTCATAAGATGACTTAGGCATTTGCCCAAGCATTGGCCAAGGCTTGGAAAATGCATATGCAACAGTGGTATTGCCAAATACGACATTGTTGGTTATTGCTCGGAAAAAATAATGCAAGTGATGCCCTTAAACGTATGAAACCGAGCCAAGCAACAGATCAAGACATAATTGGCATGAGTTTACTCGGATGTTGGCATCAAATGAGTTAAGTGCATGGCCCGGATAATGGTATCGCTAAGTTAGCTGCATATTGGATTAGGCCAAGGTGAGTGCAGCGCGAAATGGATGTACATTGGCTTAGTACAAGTTGAGAACAACGCTACGTTAGCCAGCACTTGGTTGCACAAGGATTTGCCGTGTTTTTGGCACTATAAATAGGCCATAGAACTTCTACAAGTGCAAGTCTTTAAGTGTTGAGGAACCACATTGCAGTAGAGAAAGTGTTTTAAGCTTAGTTAAAGAATAAACTTGTAAGTCCATTGGTTAGACAAGATTTTTGTAATCTTTCTTTTAAGCTAATGAAAAGAAGATTTTTGGTGTAAAGATTTTCCTTGGTACTCTGTTGATTCGAAAGTACTCCCCAAGTTTTTTGAAATTTATGCATGACATTAACCTCTTTGTACTATGGGCTACATTGCAGGTGAAAAGAAAATCTAAGTTAAGTCTTCCGTTGCATAACTCAGTGCGGTGTTGTTGTTTGCGTAGGTGCAAACTTATAAGGCTAAAACATTTGTGGGTGATTAGAGATCACAGAACCACCGTAATTACATTTGCAGGTGTTGATGGTGGATTTTCGACAAAGACTAAAATCATAAAATCATGATACTGCATGTTTCTGACCCGTCTTCAGGAACGCATGTGACGATTCATGTTTTACGATCCGTAAACCGTTTCACGATCTCTGATCGAGTACCTCTCAGAGACATGATGAATATGTTTCTTGAAAGGCCTCTCACTAGATGAGCGTTCGATGCTACGCATTTCATCGTGCCCTCTATGTAGAAGAACAATTAGGCGGTCCTCCTACATAATTGTTTGTTGAAGGGGCTTAACGCCTTCAGGACGTCGGCGATACTCGATGTTCCCTGACTACATAGAGTGACCCCCCCTCTACATAGAAGAACGATTGGGCGGTCCTCCTACATAATTATTTGTTGAGAGGGCTTAGCGCCTTCAGGACGTCGGCGACACTCGCTGATCCCTGACTATGCAGAGAGACCGTGTATAGATTCAGGTGGCTCTCCTACATAATTTTTTGTTGAGGGGGATAAACGCCTTCTGGACGTCAACAACGCTGCACATTGTTCCCTGACTATGCACCTTTCAGAACGAGTATGATGCTTCAACTATCTCATATCTCTATTCTACAATAGATTAGTTCTACCGTGATATTCACCAACTGAATTCCTAAAAAATAATCTATTTTATCTTATTACTCCGTTCTATGGCTATCCCCGGCTGATTCCATTGATTAGTAATAGATAACAAATTTATCTCATTACTCCGTTCCCTGAATCTCGGGGATGGATTTCATGGATTAGTAATGGATGCTCAACTCATTTTATTACTCTGTTTCATGAATCATTCCCAACTGAATTTCATGAATTAGTAATAAATACTCCACAATCGGGCGTCTGACCGTCATCGAGTGAGTCCTGAGAAAATGGTGCAAGTGTACTAGACAATGAGGCACGAACGAGCACCCAAACACACGAACGAACGATCAAAGTATGGACAAACGAGCGACTCATGGAGAAATAATATTAAATAAAAATAAACAAGCGGCGCGGGACCGGGCCCACCGGCCGGCCATGCCGCCGGGACCGGTCCCCCTCTCCATTATTTTATTTTATTTATTTCCTCCCTCATCTCACAGGGATTCCCTCGTCTCACAAAGATTTCCTCATTTGAGCAAACTCCCTCATTTGATAGAAACTCTTAGTTTTCCGTACTTTTATCAAACAAAATAGGAAAAGGTGTCACGGGACCGGGCTACCTAGCCGGCCAGCCATGCCCTAGCCGTGGCAGGTCCCACACCTCACAATTCCTTATTTTCTCATATTATTATTTCCATCATCTCATGGAACTCCATCGTTTGACCGAAAACCCTAGTTTTTCAATATTTTCTCAAATATTGCTTAAACCATGGAAAAGCCAAAAAGTCAAACGGTCACTCGACCGACTAGGCTTCCCACGTCAAAAATTAAAATGTCATTATTTTAATATTCTCAAATTATCTGTCACATGAGCAAAGTTCTTCTTGCTCATTCGAGCAAAATTGAGAGTTTCGGTCAAGATCAAACTCTTCTGAACATCCAAAATATTGCTCGAACGATCGTCAGAAAATACCAAAACTCTCAGGACTGAGACACGGACACCATGGTGACATGGTCATGCTGCCTTAACCGACCAAGGACGGCCCTAAGGCTCGCAATAATCCGGTCCTACACATATTCATAATTTTGACCTAATTTGCTATCAATTTTTCATATTGGGTCAAAACTCTTTCAATCGACTGGGGCTCGCTCAATCGACCGTCAGCTGGTCCCACAACCACTAAGGGATGGTCCTTCATCTCTCCATAAATTAGGATTTATTATCTAACGCTCACACGAGCATTATTCTAATGAATGATCAACACCAGCATTTGATCATTCTTTCACCAGCCGGTCAGCAAAGGACCCTGGAGCACGCTCACTCGAGCACTTAGGCATCGCATGGTCGTCCATCATCACATGTGGCCTGTCCCTCCTTTACTCAGTGACCTATTTTCAATAATTCATCAATTGACGAACAATTGATCAAAAGTTAGGGTTTCGAACAAACGCTCCACAAATCTTAATTCTGAGCAAGTTCAAACACTAATAATTTTATGTTGATTCAGCAATCGACATCCAGATTAATTATATAATATTCGGTCCAGCTACCAATATTTTAAATTAATATTTTATTTGGTCATGCTACCTACAATTCATCGAATGAGCAATACTTTCTCATCTGCTCGAATATTGATCCAACTATCAATATTCGGTAATTCACTGAACGAGCAATACTTGCTCATCTGCTCGAATATTGATCCAACTATCAATATTCAGTAATTCACTGAACGAGCAATACTTGCTCATCTGCTCGAATATTAATCCAACTATCAATATTCGGTCACTGAACGAGCAATACTTACTCATCTGCTCGAATATTGATCCAACTATCAATATTCAGTAATTCATCGAATGAGCAATACTCGCCCAGTCTCTCGATTCCTATACTATTATTCCGTAATTCATCGATCAATTGCTGGAGCAAAATTTGCTCAGACTATCAACATCATTCATTCGAAGAACCACGTCCCAGAGACATGTTCAATTCATGAATCATAGAGCATTCGACTATCATGTTCCACTAAACAAAACCTAGACCCATCGTCTAATCAAGTCAATGACTGACTAATCAAATACACGTTTGCTTTTGCAGACTCCACGTTCGTGAGACATCAATCACGTCACATGGGGGATATTAATTAGGGTTTTGGTATGGCGGCCTACAACACGTGTGTTCATCCACGATGAGAAATGTGAGTAAGTCGTGCAAGCGGTTGAGGGAGTTAGCAAAGTAGTGGGTGGACAATCAACCAACCCTCTCACGTACGAGGAACTAGTGAAACCACGATTTCCCACTTTCCCACTCTTTCACTTGAGCAACCGTCACACTTACTAGAGATCAATGTGTCTACTATTATGGCAATATAAATAAGTCTCTGAATCCATGATTGAAAGGACACAATTTTTCGAGCAATCACTCTCAAGAATTCCATCAATTGACCAGAACTTATTCAAACTCAACAGTTCACAGAAAACTTGCGGAAACCCACAACACATTCACAATCCTTGATCATCATTGATCTCACACATTTCTCAGCTTCTCTCCTACAAATCAACCCTCTTCCCTCTTTGTGACCGAATTGATTCTGGAACGGCCATTGACTTGGTTTAGGCCGTAGTCTTACAGATTGATCTCTCGAACTCAAAGCACTCCCGTGCAGTGCATCTATTTGAGGTTAAGCAGTTCGCTCGGTTGAAGGAGCCTCCGTCACACGGTCGTCTCTCCATTCCCTAAAAACCAGCGAATCGTTTTCCCCATCTACAGCAGGAAAATTGCAAGGTGCATTGCGGGTGTGACGCTAGGTAAGGTGCGGTACTGAAGCCGTTACCTTCGGTTTCGGTCTGGTTTCGTCTAACAAGTGGTGGTGAGTTTCGTAAATAACCACAACTCTAGAGGGCAAAAATGTCTTATTCTCTCTTTCTTTTATAAGAAAAAAAATCCTAATTTTTCTTCACAGTATGAAAGAAATAAACTAGTAGAAAATGTGAAATAAATAAACTAGTATAAAAGATAGTATCCTTTCCGGACATGAGTTGGATTAAGATTAACACTGATGGAGCAGCCAGGGGTCATCCAGGTCCCACAGGTGCAGGTTTCATTTGCAGGGACTCGGACGCACGAACGGTAATAGCTCTAGCTCAACCCTTAGGAATTACGACTACCTTAACTGCGGAAACTTGGGCTCTTCTCTTGGCATCAAGAACAGCAATAGAAAGGCAATGGCCAAAAGTTATCTTCGAGGCAGACTCAGAGAATCTCCTGCGCTTCATCACATCTCCTACTCCCCCTCCTTGGCACATAGCAGTGATGATTGAAGAAATAAAAAACAAGATAGGACATATACCGCAGGCTGCTATACAACACAACTACAGAGAAGGAAATCAAGCAGCAGATGGTCTGTGAAAAAGCGGGGGTACAACAACCACACCCAATAATTCGTTTGGCAATGTGTATGTATTAACTCCAATATACTTTCAAGAGAATCAACTAGACAGTCAGACTCAATCTTAAGAAAAATATATCAAAGAGTTATATCTCTATTTCTCAATTCAATCCGCAATCAAACAAATAGGAATTTGCGAGCCTGATTGAATATAAGAAATAACTTGGACGGTATCAAAAACCAATATCCAAGTGTCAATCAATTTAATCAACAACCAAAGGTTGGATTCCCAATTGATTGAACTTATGCACAACCTGTGATATTTTAATTATAAAGATAAACAATATAATGCGGAAAAGAAATAACACAGACACCAGAAATTTTGTTAACGAGGAAACCGCAAAAGCAGAAAAACTCCGGGACCTAGTCCAGAATAAACACACACTGATTATAAGCTGTTACACCAATTTCCTACTACCTATTCGGACTAGATGTAATACCTACTTCAGCTGTATTCAAGCACTTATAGAACTCCTAGCAGAACACCGATTCTCCTTAGGAATTCTTCTCGTAAATCTTCTAGCAGAACACAAGGCTCTCTTTAGAAGATACAACAACACCATTGATACTTTTCGATATTTTGTTTTCACAAAACACCAGTTTGATTTTCCTTTATATATGAATCAAGGTTTTTGAAATCTTGTGTATGTTTCAATCAACTACCAGATAAAAGTAGAGATACCGAAACAAACTTGTAGATTAGGGTTTTAACTTACAATCTGTATGCGTACACACAAGGAGTCTGTGAACCTGATTTTCGTAAGTGAACTTGGGCGATTCCAAAGATCAATTTCCAAGTTAAGAAAACCCTAATAAGTCTACAACAATAACAACTAAAATAAATCTAGAGATATCTTGTTTAAAACTTCTTAAGGATTTTTACGAGATACCTTAATCGAAGTTTTCTTTCTAGCTTCCGATTTCGACTAACAAGTGTTGGTATACAATCGGAAACTGAAATCTATCAAAACCTAGGGTTTATGATCAACAACTCTTGAATGGTTTTATATCAGAAGAGAAAACCTTAGAATAGACAAGAGGTGAAAAACCTAGATTACAAGTTGTATAATCAATCACGAAGATTAAATCCAACTCGGCTTTGTGATCCCCAATACAAAGACTTTTATCTCACTCTTGTTCACGAAGAACAAAAGACATGGAAAACAACTTTATGAAGCTTACACCAATTTTCCAAAGGGGATAAAAAACGTGTAGCACTCACGAACCCTTTATTTATAGTGACCAATAGCTTGGAAGCTAAGCAAAGCTATTTTCCTTTTCCAAGACTCTCATAATTTTGGGAGTCTTTCCTAAGTTACAACTCTTGCCAAAATAATTAAATAATTAATTAATTAGCAAATATTGTATTTATGTGAATAAATCACATTTTAACTTAGGCAGGAATTAAAAGTTATCACAAACACTTTAATATGGTAATCAAATATGTTTGGAGTAATAGCTATCTTGCCTAGATAAGGAAACATCATAAACATGACCAAAAATGGCTTCTAGTCACGTAATTGGGCTCAAGTCCGTGAACCGTTACAAACAGTTCATGGATTGTTTTCTACTAACGAACTGTAACAATTACAGCAACACTTATAATTGTTACTTTAATAAATCACTCATAACTTTATCGTTATAACTCGGAATTGAGTGATTCTTGGCTCGTTGAATTTGTAAGCTCATTCACTATAACATAAGAACCTTTCCAGGGATAAAGGTTATTGTCACAAAGGTCGTGGCTCAAATAACCTCAAGTATATATACATAAATGTACATTTACCGTCACAGGAATTGTTCCATAGAGTGAGCATTTGTTTCGATAGATTAGAGAGGTAGAATTGAACAAGAATCCAAATGAAATCAATTACCACATACCTTTGTTGATGAAGTCCTTGTTGATGTCTTCTTGTAGTCTTCAAACTTCATCATTCAAGGATAGCTTCGATTCTACTTCTTAGACTTAATCTAGTCCGAAACTATCTTTAGTATACTAAATCAAGAATGAATTTTGGCAACTAAAATTGAAAACTAACTTGACATACCAATTCTAGTGGGTTCAACCGAGCAATGCTCTAACAGTCTGGCCAACCATGCGGCAGATAGAAGTCAAATAGGCAACTTATCAACCAAAATTTGGGACCAGGCAATCCCAGATTTTATAAATCAAATTGTTTATCATGATTCCGTGGGTATGTGGTACCCACGTCAAATTGTAACCTAATCTTCCTTTAATAAAATTCATGCTTAAAAAAAAAATCACTTTTGTTATAGGGATGAGGGTTTTGGATCCAGGGAGAGGAAAACCCGGACTCAACTCAATGATTTTTGGATGAGTCAGATTTAAAATTTTATGGACCAAAACACCCTTTGAACTCGGTTAACTACTAATGTTTATAAAATATGAAAATCCAATTTCGTTTATGATCTACACTAAACTATATCTTTCACAAAGCTTTAGCGACGATGATGGGTGATTATCGAAGGTTGAGAACCATATTCTAAACTAAAAGAATCTAATGGAATATTTTGTGAATCTCTATTTTCAAAAGTACCCAAGTTTGTTGGAAACCAAAAATCTCAAAGTATGAAACCAAAAAATCAGTTTATAAACCTTAGTTCTTCCATACAGTAGAAGAGAAATGAAACATTCACGTTCACAGTATGAAACGTGAACGCCAAATTTGTCCACCATCTAAAGAATGGTGAAATGCAATATTTCACTCCCACCTAAGTAGCGGTGAAATGGAATATTTCACTGCCATTATTGTGACGGTGAAATGGAATGTTTCACTGCATTTTAGTGATGGTGAAAGATGACATATCGATGTCTATTTTTTCTTCCACTATTTCTTCTTCTTCTAGATTTCATCGTTAGGAATGTTAGTGTTGTTTTACTTGCGGCACTCTAGTAATGAGGAAACTAAGAGTATGCAAGATGTTTTTGTGTAAATTTTTGCAGGGTCTAAATTGGAATACAAAGAGGTGTGCTTTTGACAATCTCTGATTTTGAATCACCTACACGGAACATTCACTTGTTTGACAACTAAATTTGTAGAAAATAACAAACTAACAGTTAAAAGTTGATAGTATGCAATGACACACTCATAGCAAGAAGTTAGTCACGTTACAGTCTCTTTAGTCATTAATCTATAGTTCCTAGTCTTTTTTACATGTAAAAATCTCCACCAAATTAGATCTGAATACTAAACGTCTAAACCTTTACCATTTTTAGCAACTATAAATTGGTTTGCGGTATCGGTCCGCGAGTTATAACCCCAAAGATGTCACTATCCATCCACAAAAAACCCATCAAACAAAAGTAACACAAAAACCCCATCAAAACAAAAGTAACACAAAAACCCCAAAGAATTTGATGAAACCAATTTTGGTTTCATCATAAAATTTGATGAAACCAATTTTGAAATTTGGGGTTTTTGTATCAATTTTTAAAAATTTGGGGGTTTTGTATCAATTTGTTTAAGATGGAGTTTTAATGGATCCCAACATTTGAATGGGGTTTTTGTACCACAAGTTTGGTCACCTTGGGTTTTTATGACTAGTTATGTTGTCGTATAGTCGTTAGTTATTAATTTCCTTCTCCAACAGAAATATTAGGAGTTGCAATCAAAGAATGACTTCTTCTATTGTTTCTCGTAACTGCTTGGCAATATTTGCTTCATAACTGGTTGGTTCTTGATTGCTCTGTAAAAAGAGATATCTCGTTCACCAGAGTAAACGAAAGAAGTTTACTTCCATGGTTTTTTAGTACGTTGGTTTTTCACTTTCCATAGTCAATGAAATTTAAAAAAATTCTTGGAGTTTTTACTGAACTATTGAAATCAAACTCTTTGCCCCCAATTTGTCAGCACGTACAATGTTTCTGCTTAATGAGTATTCTCTAAGATTCAAGCTCTTAGAGACCCTTACCTGATTATTACTAGATCTTAACCTTAAGGAATGTACGTTATGAACTTATTTGGTATAATAATAGAATTTGCAGGTTTTGATGCATGATAATTAAGATTATTAGATGACAGGATAAACCTTGAATAACACTTGAAGATGATTTGGCTGAAAGTGTTCAATAAATTTTAAAAAATATTTCTAGGGTTTGTTTTTCACGGTTGGAGTTGGGATGAAGATTGAAGAAGATGAAAATTTTGTTTGAAGAAATGTGATAGATAATCCAGGGTAAATTTTGTTAGAAGGAATGTTTGTGGGATAATCCGGTGTAAATTTGTCCGATTCAATAGATAATTTTGACTCGTTTCAGCTTGATGAGTTGACCCTGATTTTTCCACTCCCTTGATCCATTATCACCCTCCCTATAACAAAAGTGAAAACAAATAAAGTATCCTAATTCTCTGTTGTGCAGAAGAAATTGAATTACAAAATTCAACAATGAAGAAGATGAATATAACAGATGATGTTTAGTTTGAGGTCTGTCTTCGTCTTCCTCTCAGTGAAATCTTCAAATTCAAGTGTGTTTCCAAGGTATGGTTAATTGGTTATCAATTCTCTCAAACCCTAATTTCATTAACCAGTGGTATAAACTCAACAAATCACTACTCCCATGGGGATTAGTTCATACCTTCCCATATGATAATGACAAATTAAGAAGAAAATTTTCATGTCCTGTTTCACAATCACAATTTATATCTCGGCATAAGAATGGCTTCTTTTTTAACTTTCTAAATCTGAATTCCCCGAACAGTAATAATGACCAGAGATGGAAAGATACACGACTCTTAAGTTCAAGTAATGGACTGGTTCTTTGCCATTCAAACTTTGTTAATCACAGAAATTATGACAGAATTGTTTATGTTTGTAATCCACTCACCCAAAAATGGGTTTCACTCCCTCGATCATCAACAATAAAAAAAAACAGAGTGGTTTCGTGACTGGTTTCATGTGCAATGATGATGAATGCTTTTCATCATCATTGGTTTCTACGAGTTTTAAGGTTATCTGTATACCAGAGTTTGCAGCTGGAGTCAAAGAATTTAAAGTTGATATGTGTTCTTCTGAATTGGGTGAATGGAATTCCTATGATGTTTCATGTCTTCCACACATGGCTTGGAATTTCCCCTTTGATGACAATCTTATTGCCCTTAATGGTGTTTTCTACTGGTTACAAAAGGGAAACAACAAGATTTTAGTTGTTAGTGTGAATGGAAACACCAACCATGGAACCTGTGTAATGAATGTAGGGTGATCAATTTGCCTGACCAAGTTATGGATGGTGGTTTCAGGTCATGTAATCTTCTCGGGGAATCAGAAGGATTGATTTGTTACGCTCTAGTTAAGGAAAGTGAGAGGAGTTTGAGTGTTTGGTTGCTCGAGGAAGACTGGATTTTGTTGTGCAAGGATAATGAATTTGCTGAAATTTTAGCGGAAACATAATCTTTTTTGATAGGTGGAGTAGGTGCTATTGATTTGATTAACGGTCCGCGAGTTATAACCCCAAAGGTGTCACTATCCATCCACAAAAAACCCATCAAAACAAAAGTAACACAAAAAACCCAAAGAATTTGATGAAACCAATTTTGGTTTCATCACAAAATTTGATGAAACCAATTTTGAAATTTGGGGTTTTTGTATCAATTTTTAAAAATTTGGGGTTTTTGTATCAATTTTGTTTAATATGGAGTTTTAATGGATCGTAACATTTGAACGGGTTTTTTGTACCACAAGTTTGGTCACCTTGGGTTTTTATGACTAGTTGTGTTTGATTAAACAAATTAAGGTTGTTGGTTTCAATCCATTTGACAGAAATGTGGTTATACTTGGTTACGACGACAGGTACATGTGGGCATATAACACCAAAACCAAGGGATATGAACAACTCTCCCATGCATCTTTCATGCGTATCAATGCTTCTTTTGGCCATATGGGTTTGGCACCATTTGCTATCAAGCCAAGGCCGTCAGTGCTTCCACCAGTCTCTTGGTGAGACACCTCAATCTTGGATGTTTAAATATGAAATTGACAGTGAAGGTGCGTATTTTCTTGTTTCAACAGATACTAGTTACTCTTACATTCGAGGAAGAGAGACTTTAAGTTTTTGGTAATTGCTCAACTATGAAGCATGAAATTGTCATACTTCCGCTCACATGGAATTGCTCCGCTGTTAAGTTTTAGTCCATCCAATTTTATTTTTGTAATTTTTATCTTTGATGGGTATTTCTGCATTTCATATTAACTGTCAAAACTCAGCCCACAAGCTATATTACTATGATATACTCCTACATTACCGTTATTCTCTTTTAACTTCCATATTTTCTTTTGCCCCTTTTTGAATGGTTGTTTTATTTTAGCTTTCTTTCAAAGCCAGTAAGGGGATAACTATTTTTTAGCTGAATATTAGGGGGGTAAAAAAGAGGTCAGAGGTTCCACTTTATCAGTTTCTTCAGAACATCATCTATGAGCATTCTAGTTTCCAAGCACCCTTTATCTGAAGTCAAATTCAGTTCATAAATTGCAGTTCTCCAGGTACATTTCTTACCATCCTACAAAATTAGTGTTAGAATAAAAAGTGAAAACCAATTGTAGATTACATAGAAGGAAGACATAATGTTTTTGTTGGGTGAAATAAAAAGGAAAAACAGATCACAAACCTTACATTTTAGAATTTCTTTACGGCTTCCTAAATCAACGAAATTATCTCTTTTGGAGAAACTGAATTAGGTATCTCACTTCTTCTAACGTGTTGTAATGATTGTGGGGTGGTCGACTCATATTTCATTCGTGTACAGTCTTATTTTAGATGTCTCTCATTTTCTTTAGCATTTTGGGAGTGTAGTGCATCAGAATATTTCACTGGCAAGGGATTGAATGTACTGTGGCTACACTTAGTGAATCTATGGCAGCTAAAGCACAACTAGCTGAAAGAATACCCATCTCTTTTTCGCAAATTTCGATTGAACGAATGGAGCAAAGCAGAGAATACATATTTGTGTAGCTTTTTTTTTTTTAACCTGCTCCTTCATTTCTTATGTACAAAAGATTCACTTGAAATAGATTTATCAGTTAGTGCATGGAAATATATTTTTTTCTTTCTTAAATCAACCTTTTTCATTAGAATTCTTGAATAGAAATACAATATGAAGATGTTGTAGGATTTATAAAAGTAGTCTTTTATTCATATTTCAGTTTATTATGCTCTACCTATGGTTGTTGATGTCCAATTGTCCATGGTAAGGCTGAAAACATAGTTGTTTTGTTGCTTGACCATTCATTAGCCCCTCATGTAATTGGATTGTTTACCTTGATTGCTAACCAATGTTTCCGTTAGTACTGTTCTGCATTCAAGAAAAAACTTGCTAGGTTGAGGATTTGTTTCCCAAAGGAAAAATAGATTTTCACTAACCTTATATTGTTTTGCAGTAGCTTAACTGCTATTTGTCTCTTTTGGAAATTTAGGAGGACTGAAGCAGGTGATTTAATAGTCCTTCTGAAGTGTCTTTGCTACTGTGGAGACGATGGTGGAGTCATATATTGTCACTCACGTATGTTTTTACTTTGACAGATCTCTCAATTTAGTATAGTAGCTAGGGATTATAGTGCAGTGGAATATTTGAAAGGCAGGGTGTCGAATATATTGTGTGATTACACACAATGAATCAGTTGGCAGGGAAATGCACCACTAACTGAACATCTCTCACTCATGATCCCTATTCCCATTGTCCGTTTTTCTCTGTTTCTGTTGTGCATTATGTGTTAGTTTGTGTCTGTGTGGTGCTTTGGCTGTTTTTTTTCTTCCCTCAACTGGCTTTTCTTATCAGGATCAGGTGATAATGATATTTCTTACAGTCGTTATAATAACAATTGCAGTCTATGTCTTGGTGACTCAGAAATTAAGGTTTATTTTGCTGTGCTAGAATTGAGCATCTGTTGCTTCTGCTGGACTGGTGTTTGCTTCACTGGGATATAAGGTTATTTACCATCTCTGGTACGAGGATGTACTAGAATGGATCTGATACTTCGGTTAGGATATGTACCTCCTCACCCTCGGAAAGTGGGTTCACAACCTTAAGTTTTATGCTTTCACCTGGGATTGCACTGACATCGTCTGTCCCTTATTGCGTTGCTGAATTGTAAGAGGAGATGGAATATTTGTCATTTCACAGATGCTCATGGAGTCTTATTTTAGATGTCTCTCATTTTTTAGCATTTTAGGGAGTGTAATGCATCAGAATATTTGACTGGCAGGGGATTGAATAAACTGTAGTTGTTGCACTTAGTGAATCTTTTGGCAGGTAAAGCCCATCTAGCTGAAAGAATACACTGTGTATTCTTTTTATTGCAAATTTTGATTGAATGAATGGAGCAAAGCAGAGAATACATATTCTTTTTATTACCAGCCTGCTCTATGTTCCTTGTATTATCTAGTGCATAATTATTTTTTTTCCTCAAATGTTATGTTCACTACTCTTCTGTACCTTTTTCCCTGTCTCTTTGGAGTGCTGTGTAGTTAGTTGGTTGATTTTGATCTTTCTGGATCTTTGGAGCATTAGCCTTTGTTTTTTATTTAGTGGTTTAGTGTGTTGTGTTTCTTTTGACTAGTCTTTCTAGGTTCCTTTGCCAGAGGACTAGACATTTTAAGATGATTAATTTTAGGGTTGCGATTAGGGTTTTCCAGGATTTAAAGTTTAATTCGTTGGACATATACATTTTGTCTGTGAATATTAATCATAAAAATCAATCTCCAAAAGGAAGA
Source organism: Papaver atlanticum (assembly GCA_023531105.1). Lineage (NCBI taxonomy): Eukaryota > Viridiplantae > Streptophyta > Magnoliopsida > Ranunculales > Papaveraceae > Papaver > Papaver atlanticum. Next base: position 28,275,426 of record JAJJMB010007708.1, on the reverse strand, counting down.
AGCAAATATTATTATTTTTTTGAACATTTAATGACCAGTCAGTGATTCAGTTTTCATCCTCTTCATCTAGGCTGTTTCCGTGGTTAAAAATTTGAGCAAAATTTTAACATTTAATATCAGCAACCTGATTGGAGGTTGTGGCTTCCTCTGGTTTCTTGTCATCTCGTACACGAACAAAACGTGGAAATCGAAGCGAAATGCTCTTGATTACATCCACAGCACCAGCTGCAGCAACATAAACAGTATACTCAAAGTCTCAAACCCGCAGCTTTGACCTCCCACATCTCAGTTGGTTGAAACCATACATCTGGCTTAGTTGCATATGCATGTGCATTGGTAGTATGACTTCGAATTAAGAGTCACTCGACTTGGAAGACTGGAAGAACGTTCTTCAAGAACATGTTCAGAATATCCGGTGCTTAACTTTCATATGCATTGGAAGTTGGAACTCCTCTCTCTTTGTTAGGGTTCTAACCCAAAACAACTGTACAACACACTCAAAGTCCAGTGTTGTTGTCGTAAGAATAAACTAAACAAGAGAAGTTATTTGAATTTTTTTGCACGTACTCTTTTATAGTTCCAGCTTCCCACCAGTTGAAAGAAACAATAAACATTCCATCAGTGGTATTACCCTCATTGCAATGCTTTCAGTTTCTGCAAGTTGCTATATGTGTTGTTCGAAGTCGAATCCAAACAAACCAATCTTGTTGTGACAACAGGTTCCAAAATTTTCAAAAATGCCAAAACTGCATCCCACCAATATTTCATAGAGTACCCGTTGGTCACATTTTTAGCCTTAATCACTGTCAAAACAATTACGCAATCCAAAGATCTCTTGCCGGTAGCAGCTTCCTTGTCTTTCGCTTTATATTTCTTTTCGTGTAAAACACTTCCAACCAAATACCCAAACACAGAAACACTCATAGCAAAACCAGAATTCCCTATAATAAGTTTAAGCTCTTTCCCACGGTCGAATGATGAACGAATATAGTTAAGAGGAAGACAAAAATACTTCTCACCTGGCAGCTTGTAGGTATTAAAAACTTCTATATCAACACTTTTGATATTGAAACACATAGGTTCAAATTGCTTTCCCCGAATAGTCGAGTATAATCAAATGAAGGAATAAAACAAACCTTACCACCAAGTTTGTTTTTAAGTAACACCTTGCAGGAGTTCGCGAGTTGTGTATAACCCATGCCAGCAATTTTGGGTCGACGAGTTTTATTGAAGTTGTCCATATTTGTTCCAGTAACTGCTTTAGTCGTCATACCAGTGTCGTCACATGGCTGATCTGAGTTGATCGGTTCCGAAGGAGTTGTTGGCATAATAGTAGTTGCCTCCTCAATAGTTGCTTTTGTAACCCTAGCTCCTTCTTGACTTGGAGCAGTTGTTGATACATCCGAACTTTCGACCAAGTGTAAGCTGGATGGTGCGTTCATTGAGAGTAACGGATTAACGGATTCTATCTTCTCAGCAATATTTTGTTCAGTAATCTTCTTGGCGTTATCTACGGTTTCTTCTTGCTCGAATAAGAGTTCTTCCAGCGGAGCTGGTAATGCAGCAAGTAGTGTAGCTTGGATTCTTTTATGTTGAGCAATAGTATCTTTAAGACGAGCAACAGCAATGCTACAAGAGTCCGTATGCTTATAAGATCCGAATCGAGAACGAAGTTCAGAACAAAATTCTTCCCATGTTGGCTTAGTAAGAGATTTTTTTACCGATTCATACAAATCAAAGCCATCACCTTTAAGATTAGCAACAACCCTTAGCATTTTAGTACTTTTTTGTACCATGTAAGCTGAAATATTGATTAGCTTGAAAGATCCATCCTTCAGATCAACTCCATCAAAAATTGGAAACTTCATGATATAGAAAAAATAAAAAAATTGCGGAATTTGAGAATAACCGAACCTGCTCTGATGACAGATGTTAGGGTTCTAACCCAAAACAACTGTACAATAACCCTAAGATAGAATTTACAAATAAAAGAACAAATAAAGAACTAAAGTTTTGTATTAATTGATTGATTTTCTTCCTTAAACCCTAGAACAAACTATGAACATATAGTGAGCATAACTTGAACACTAAGTAAATACTAAATAAGAAAACGTAAACTAATACCTAAAATAACTAAACTCTCCTAATTGGTGTTGGTGTCTCAACACTCTTCATCGTAACATGCAAGAAGAAAGCTTCCGTAACCTCCAGCACGATTTCCTCTGCCACGGTCTGCCCCTATATGAACTAAATATAGGGAGTCTCCATTGTGGTCGTTATAATCATGCTTCAACCAGTTGTTTTCATTTGGATTAGACATTGCAAAGGATTGAAATCAGTGATCAGGGTTTTCTTTTATGGTCCTAAGACAATTTCCTAAACAGAACTTACTTCTATTCTAACTCTCAATTCCAATTAAAACTCAATAACACTTCTGTCCGCACCAGTAGGCATCCTCGCAATGTCCCATTCCGCTCCTGACCTGCGGATTCCAGGTTCTTATCCATCCTTCTTTGCATGCAATTCATGTAGGTGTATGGAGATCATGAATACCTTAAAGAATTGCTAGAGATGTAGAAAGTTTTCGTGGTGCCACTTCACCCTAAAAATCGAGAACGGAGACCTTTTTTCTTTTATGATGCACAAACAATTACAACGGCAGTACTGCAGCATGGCATGGACGTGGCAAAATCACCATCTAAGCATTTTCCTATCTTTTCACTTGCATTTTGTCCGTGTAGCTTAATGATAAAAATCGATCTCCACAAAAAAGAAAAAGACTGCAAAATATTTGTACAAACAATTTTGATTGGAAAAATCAAGAGAATCGATGAGAAAACTATGTCTACAATTAATAAGTTTAGTTGGATCTGTAAATTGACTCCACATGATTGTTACTGTGACTGCACAGACATTTTGTGAAATCTTAGGTATCCATGTGTACTAAACAACTGTAACTAGTAATTACTAACTAGTTATGTAATTTGAATTTGGGTCTGTCTTACGTCGACCGTATTCCTTATCTTTGTTTTTCTTCTCTCTTTTTAATATGATTTCAATCTTTCCAGTGCAGAAAAAGAAAACAAAAATGCCTTATGGATCGAAAAAAATGTCTCCCCCAAACTGACACACAGTAAAGTGTCCCCTGCTAGTTGCGTGATTCCCCAACTTAATCTGTGAGACTCGTTTTTGGCGGAGTCCAGTTTTCTCTCTGTATTTAGAAAAGCCGGAAAGAAAATGAAAACCATGTAGTACAATTTCACCTATCCTACAATAGCATAAAGGGAAAACGAAAACGAACAACAATTTTCTTTGTGCGTGTTTAAAAGACATAACAGTAGTGAGGGAACTTTAGACCTAAAACATTATTGGTCGGTTTTCTTAACTCACATCCTAAGGCATTCGGTCAAAGGATTACAATATCATTCGAGTAGTTTAGAGCATGTTTGATACAGTTTTCAAAAACGGCTTTCTGTTTTTAAAAATATAGAAAACAAAAGAAAACGCGTTTGGTAGTGACATTTTTAGAAAATGTTTTCTATTTGTTTTCTGTTTTTGAAAATAAAATAAAAAATGAAAACAACAAATTATTGTTTTCTGTGTTTTCTTTTTTTTGTTTCTTCTTCTTCTTTTCAGAACAAAGTAAGAAATCAGGGGAATGACTGCAAGTGAGCCATGGTCCATGGACAATATCACTATCTCTTAGACGAGTCTTTACATTTGATCTGATTTAGTTGATTTTCCTTGGTTTTCAAAAACAGTTTTTATCCTACCAAACAATTTTTAGAAAATAAAAACAAGGAAAAAGGGTATGTTTTTAAAATAGTAGAAAACTATTTTTGAAAATTGTTTTTAAAAATTGTACCAAACAGGCTCTTAATTTCCTTTTCTTTTCATTTTTTTCTTCTTTGGCATTTGCTCATTTTCTTTTCTTTTTTATTTGAGAAAATATTTTGATTTCCTTGGGTTTTCCAAGAATTATCATGGAATTTTAACTACATTTTTATTATATTATTCGGGGAATTTTTTTTCTAGCCCAAATTAAAAAAAATCTATATCTAAAACCCATCATTTAAGTTCTTTATATGTGTAACCCATATTTACTTTAAAAAAAGATGTTGATTACAAAAATAGCCTTTTATTTAACTAGATTTTTATTTGTGTATATTTATCTAAAACAATTATTAATAATTTGACAAGTAATTCCTAAAAATTTGCCTAAAATAATTACCTGCTTTTATTTAGCTCAGGTTGTGACTCCATTTTTGTGTGATAATTCCAACTTTTAAGTGATGATTGTAATTTTCACCTAGTGATAATTCCATTTTTGCGTTCCATTTTTTAGTGATAATTCAAACTTTTGGTGATGATTGTAATTTTCACCTTCGAGTGATGATGCCAATTTTCACTTATAATTATAACCAAACACCAACTCACCGAAATTTACAATTTTCACTAGAAATATAGGTGAAAAATGAATTTTTCATAGACATTTTTTGAGTGAAGATACAAATTTTCACTTCTAAAATAGGTGAAAAAGTAATTTTTCAATAGCATAACTTGAAAACACAATTTTTCATTCACAAAAATATGAAAAAGGAATCTCCAAAAACATAGGTGGAATGGTGGACACAATTTTTCATAAACTTTCTTCTTAATTATCTCGTTTAGCTTCCATATATATTTCGTTTGCTTTCGTTTGCTTACACATGTATTTCGCGCTTAGCATAGTAAATCTTCAAATTTAGATGGCTAGAATAACCACGGTAACCATCATCATCCTTGTCTGGAATTTCTTAAAATTGGTACATTAGATATTTTGATACACGATGGTGGTCTGCCAACTTCTTCAACAGACCACTTGTTTGCAACTTGTGAGGTGTTTTTGTCCTCAATTATTTGAAGATGCTGATTATCAGAACTTATGGCAAAGTGAACATAGAAAGCATATAATATATGGGATTAAATAAGAACTGAAACTGGAAATGGATACATGATATTACGATTGATTTAAACGGCATTTAAAATCAGCCAAATAAGAAGAAGAGAATACTTTTTCGCAAGAATATATAATCTTGTGAGAAATTCCAATGGTAGCAGCAATACATAGTCTTGAAGAAATCATATTGAAACAAAATAAAAATAAAGATCATATATATCTCACGGAACCACGAACTAGCTGTTGATCTTTTTCATTAACTTTCATTGGTAGTGGATTTAACTCAAACACTATGTCTAGACTAATGGTAAGTGAA
>JAJJMB010007708.1:28248466-28270161 GCA_023531105.1 Papaver atlanticum | reverse complement strand
GTAGTGGATTTAACTCAAACACTATGTCTAGACTAATGGTAAGTGAAAAAAATAAAACCGTCTACAGCTCCAAGTTATTTTCATGGAAAAACGGGACTGTGAATGGCTACATATCCCTCTTTGAAGCATTCAATTAGATCCTAAAAGATAGCATCCCTATCCAAATATCCCATGACTATTTAGTTGACCGATTATAAGTTAAATTAGTTGCACTATTAACTTTTTCAATAAATCAAAATTTGTAAAGGTTAGCTTAGTCTCATATAAAATATGGAAATCTAAATTCAATCTAAACTATTAATCTTAATCATACATCTTGTGTTTTGGGCTATAGATATATACTATCTTAATGATGAGTTTCTAGAAGAGAGGAACCAAACATGGGTTCCTCACAAATTTCCACATATTATTCCCCGTAAACTTGGATTTTGGTTGAGAAATGAAATCTTTATTTAGGTGATAAAGTTGGCAAGAGCCAAGAGTCTCCATTATATTTATTTTTTTACGTAAGCAAAAACAGAAACGACTATTACACTCCTGTTACATGTCTAATGAAACTTGGTCAGCACTCAAGAATGCCATAAACCAAACCATAAGTGTATACCATGCCATACAAGTTTGATTTGTTTTTGTCTATTGAGCTATATTGTGGGCAACCTCATTACAGGTGTGTTTAACAAAAAGTGAAGAGTGTGTTCTTAAGTTTAGGAATTAGGTATTAGATATCAGATAGTATTGCCGGAGTTTTATGGCCTCCGCAAAAATCCATCTGATTTATGTTCTATATAATTCCTTCAACATCATTATCGATCACTATTTGTTGGTCTTTCCTCTTCCAAGCTTTCTTCATGGCATATTTGATTGTTCGTATTTCTGTTACTTCTGCAGAGACACGAGAAATATATATTGCTTTTTCAAGTAGGAATTAGTGTCTGGAATTTTTAGTGACAGAATCTCACTCCTACATTCACGGAAGATAAATTCCAGGCCCCGTCACAATTGATTTTGATCTAATCTAAAGGAGGAGAAATCCAAGAAGAACTCTCAGACGCATTGGTAATTGTGGAAATCTTCAGAAGATGAGATGATTTATTATTTTGCACCAGTTGCATCTATTTTTCTCTCGCTAGAATTGAAGATGAGATGATTTATTATATGAAAAGTCAAATTTACCCTTACCCCATAAACAAATTATAATCTAAATATTTATTAAATTATTATTTTTTAATCTTTTCTTCTTCTTTTTATTCTTCTCTTCTCCTTCATTTCATCATGATGAAATCACAATGAAGATGATGATCATAATTTCATCATGATGAAGATGACGATCATTAAAAAACCTTAAATTATTATTCTTCTTTCTCTCTCTCTCTTTTTCTTCTTGATCTCCATCACGTCGTGATTCTCCATCGCATCGTGATGAAGGTGATGGTCATAAAAAAAATCTATTATTTTTCATCCTTTCTTCTTCATCATCTTTTCCATCGCGCCGTGATGATATATATATAAAAACTAAGAAAACCCATCATTTATTTTTGCTTTTAATTGGCTAAACAATTTGATTCGATTAAGTTGAGTAGAAGAAAAAAATAGTTTCTGAAACTGTATACGGCTGGGAGTTCTTACTTTCCCCACCGTAAACCCTATATTACGGTTTGGAAAGTAAGGATTCCTAGCCGTAAAAAGGTGTCCACATCTAGGTTTTCCCCGCCGAACGTGCTTGTTTTGGCTAGGTTTCCCAGTCGTAACTTGTATTTTCGTCTTGGAAAACCTAGCCGAAACTGTTTCTGATAATTACTAAAAAAAAAAAGGAAAAACACTTTCGGCTGGGAGATCTTCATTTCCCAAGCATGAAAGCAACTTACAACGGAAATTGCCTCAATTCCGAGTTGTAAATTAGCAATTACGGCTGCGGCGACAATATATTTCCCAACCGTAACTGCAAAAAAAAAAAAAAAAAAAAAAAAAAAAAAAAAAAAAAAAGCCAGATTTATGATGGATTGGATCTACAAAATCCTCAAAATATAACCTTCCCTTGAGAACTTAGAGGATATACTTCATCATATTGTGTGGTTGATTTTCATAATATTTTAAAAAAATCTTCAAATTTTCTATTGAATCAATCAAAAACAAAAAAAGAGGAAAAAAAAAATTATGAAAATTTATTTTGATTTCCAAAAAAAATAGTCGAATCCTAATCTATACACTAAGCGTAATAAGTTTAGTTAATCACTATAATTAGCACTAATTCAATTGAGGGTATATTAAGCGTTAACAAAAATAATAGGATAGGGGCTTATTGAATTTACTATTTCATGACCCAATGAAACCCCCAAAACCCAATGGGGTTGCAGCCCCAATAATAGGATTCATATATATCGAGGGAATTAAGAAGAAATTCAGCTACCAGTCCTATTTGACATGGATGTCACGCCAAGAACAACGAAAAGAAATAAAGACAAGAGTTTCACTTCATATAAAGGCTCGTGGATATGGTGATACTGATTTAAGGCACTGTAAGCCATTTACCTAGCCAAGACAAAAAATTAATTTTTTTTAATCAGGCAAGATAAAGTTGTCCTCCCCCTAAAACTCCAAGCCAAGTCTAATTTTACGCACATTCTCGAACTTTTTTTTTTTTTTGATGTAAAAAGGATTTATATTAATCAACAAATATAGCACAAGATGTTTGTGAGCTCATTTTTATCAAAAACATTAGAAATAACACTAGATTTTAAAACCTTGTGCTGAATGTGGGAGAATCTGTGCTGAAGATGCTTTACTCGAGCTTCTTTTGCAATGTAGTCCTCCACAGAGTTATATTTCCTGTTTATATACTTTACCTGGGCTTGTGGAAGATTTTCCAATGTTGAGTTCACTTCTTGTATGGTGTTATCCGCGCTCCAAGGAGAATCTTTGCAAGACTTGTTGATTGTCTCCTCCAGAGTTTTGCAGTCCATAACTATCGAGACAGTGGATAATATATTTTTACTTAACCAATCAGACGCCTTTAGTAACGCTTTTGATTCTGCATGAAAGGCTGAGGAAGCCTACTTTGAACCAGCTTCAATATACATAAATGTTTCGTTGTCCACTGAATAAAGTAAAAAAACGTATCCCATGGTCGAATCCTCTTTTTTGAAAGCCGCATCAATAAATATTATACAATCCGAAGATAGGTCAGACCATTTCTCTTTGGAGGCTTTACTTCTTTCTATCTTCATTGATTTTTGGATCTTTTCCTGTGTATTCTGGTTCAGAAATTTCTTGATTTTCTCCATGAGTTGAATCGGGTTCGGGATTATTTTCTCAAAAATTACCAAACATTTGTGCTTCCAAATGAACCAGGATATAGTAGCTATTTTGTTCGATAGTTGAATGAAATCTTGGTCCGTGATCCACTCTTTTATCCAATTTTCGATGGAATCCGAAGTAATTCTAGTGTTCACCGCTTCTATAGAAAGACCAACCCAAATAGCTCTTGTGAAGGGACAAACGCGGAAAAGGTGTAGTTGTGATTCTTGCTCTTTGGAATTACACATTGGACATTCTGTGTTTATGTCTGCACTATGCGCTCCAAGTCTTGAATTAGTAGGAAGAGCTTTTTGGGCTAATTTCCAAACGAATAATTTGATCCTTGGGATTACTTGGATTTTCCATATTTTTTGCCAGGGGAAGGAAATTAAAGAATTTCTCTCTTGCTCTTGGTTTATGAGGAAGCTATAAACATTTTTTGCCGAGAAGGTTCCTGAAGGATGATGTTGCCATCTGACTTTGTCTTGTTCTTGTCTTTTTGGAGAAATAGCTAGGATTTTCACTTTTATTTCTGGATCAAAATAAGTGTCAAGTTTTTCTTGATCCTATGTATTTTCGGGAGTGATCAACTCATTAACCCTCTGTGGAACCGGATCTTGAATATTAATGGGCTTTTGGATGATATTTGTGTTAGGAACCCATTTGTCTTCCCAAATTTTTGTGGAAGCTCCATTTTTAACTTGCCAGATAAAATTACCTTTAATAAGATCCAAACCTTTTTTATGCTTGTCCAAATCCAAGATAATTTGGAAGATCTAGAGAATTCCAAAGGATGAGAGTTTGGGAAATATTTAGCTTTGACAAGTTGAGCCCAAAGTTGATCTTTCTTTGAGATGAGACGGCTAGCTAGTTTAGTAAGGAGAGCTATGTTAAACTGGTGCGGATTCTTGATTCCAAGACCTCCTTGGAAAATAGGCTTGCAGATACTGGCCTAAGCCCTTATATAACCTCCTCTTCTTTTGGGCTTATCTTTATTCCACCAAAAATCTCTTTGGATTTTGTCCATTTGATCTAACGTTTCTTTAGGTAGAGCTAGTACTTGCATTTGGTAAGTAGGATAACCTTGAAGAATGGATTTAATTAGGACTGTTCTTCCATCTTGAGAGAGCAATTTTGATTTCCAGCCTTGAAGTGTGGCATAGTATTTTTGTAGTAGAGGTTCAAATTTTTATTTCCTTTTTTTTATCAAAGAAGAGAGGAGTTCTCAGATATCTATCATTTTTTGTCATTAAGGGAACTTTTAGAATTCTCGCAATAATTTTCCCATGTTTTGGATGAATTCTAGGAATGAAGTAGATACCGGATTTCTGGAGGTATACCATCTGACCCGTAATCTCCCCAAATCTTGACAGGATGTCTAACAGATTTTTAGCCTCACCTAGATCCGCTTTTGTGAATAGAAAACAGTCATCTGCGAAGAAAAGATGAGAGATGTTCGGAGCGTCTTTATTTATTTTGAGGCCCGAAATTTTCTTTTTAGTAACTGCTTTTTCTGGAAGTCTAGAAAGAATCTCCATGCAAATTTAAAACAAGTATGGTGAAAGGGGGTCACCCTGTCTTAATCCTCTGGATGTGGTAAATTTCGGACCCGAAGAACCATTTAGAAGGATAAAAAAAGAGGTGGTTGATATGCATTGCATTATTAGATTTACCCATGCATCACCAAAACCTAGAGCTGATAGAGCCGATTTGATGAAGTTCCACTCCACTTTGTCAAAAGCTTTAGAGAGATCTAACTTTAAGGCGAAGTAACCTTTTATGGCTTTTGAGTTTTTCATTGAATGAATAAGCTCGTGAGCAATGATAATGTTGTCCGTGATTTGTCTCCCTTGCAGAAAGGCGGATTGATTTGGGGAAATTATCTTGTTTAGTATTGGCTTTAGCCGGTTGGCTAGAATCTTAGATATGATCTTGTATATTGTATTACTCAGACTGATAGGTCTGAAATCTGATGGGGTTTGAGGGGTGGATATTTTAGGGACCAGTGTTATGAATGAATAGTTCAATTCTGGATTTAGATTCCCGGTTTAAAAAAATTCTTGAACTGAAATAATTATATCCGGACCCATTATATCCCAATTAGCTTTACAAAAACCTGGTTGAAACCCATCTGGTCCTGGCGCTCCCCACTGGTTCATATTGGCAATTGTATTCCAGATTTCTTCTTTTGATGGGATAATTATTAATAAAGAATTTTCCACCTCAGAAATGCAAGGTTCAATGAAGCTTGATAACTCTTCCACCTTGTTGTTGTTATGTGATGTGCCTATTTGGGTGAAGTGATTTATTAATAGGGTATTGATTTGGTTTCTATCTGAAACCCACAGACCTAATGGTTCTCTAAGAGTATTTATAACATTGACTCTTTTTCTATTGGAAGCCGTGGCATGGAAGTACTCCGTGTTTTGGTCGTATTCTTTAAAAAAATTATCTCTTGATATTTGGTGGTATTAATCATTTTTGATTTTGTACCATTTTCCTAGCTCAGCTTGGAGATTCTTTATTTTCTCTAAATTTTCGGAATATTTCCCGGTTCTATGTAGACTTTCAATCCCATTATTCAAGGATTTTATGTTTTTGTGAATGTTTCCAAACACATCTGAGTTCCATTGAGATAAATCCGAGGATAATAGTTGGAGCTTCGAATAGATGTTTGTATCCTGAGTAATATTGGATTGAAGATTCCAAGAGTTGGCAACCATTGTTGATAATGTTGGATGAGACAGCCAAGATCTAATGCATCTAAAAGGTTTTTGGATTTTTTGTTTTTCCGGGTTTGAATCAAAAAGGAGAGGTGTATGATCAGAACCAACTCTAGGAAGATGACTCACCTTTGTGTCGGGAAATTTCTGCGACCATTGAAATGATGTCAATGCTCTGTCTATTCTTTCACATATGTTGGCATCACCCTCTCTATTATTGGACCATGTGAATGGTGCTCCTTCATAACCCGCATCTTGAAGTCCCAGAGAGTCAATTGTTCGGACTATGAAAGATTTGCTGCTTGAGCTAGTTTTATTTCCACCTTGTTTCTCATATGGGTCTAAGATCACATTTAGATCTCCTATTAGGAGACAAGGTTTGTTGACCTGTTGAGCAATGTTAGCAATATATGACCATTGTTCAAATTAGCTTCCGGCTCCACTGCACCATAAACACAAGTGATTAGCACCTCTACTAGTCCAATTTTTGTTTCGAAGTGGCACACATTAAGGTTTGAAGATAGAAGATTCATTTCTATGTTGTTGTGCCACGCAATCGCTAACCCTTTTGCAATTCCAACCGAAGGAACAATAAACCAATCAACAAATTTGGATTTTTTGAAAAGGGTTTCCATTCGAGACAACTTTCATGACAATTAGATCAGCGGGTTATTTTGGTAGTTTTCTTATTAGTAGAAGTGTAGTTTAGGTATTCCTATTTGTGAGTAGATTACAGCAATATAAGCTGAGTATCGTGTATGGAATCGGTATGAAAATGAATTAATCAAAAGTTATCTTCTCTCCCAATTTCATCTGTTCCTCTCTATCTATGTCTTCTTCTTCCCCTAATTCGTCTATTTCTTCTTCTAATCCTCTAATTCCTTCTATCCCTTCCCAATAATTTCTATCCTTAGAGATTGAGAGTTGTTTTTGTATATCAATTGTAGTGTAGATCACTACAAATGGTATCAGAGCACCCGATTCTGAGTGACCTGGTTGTAATGGAGAATCAAAAAGAATTTGATGAGCTAGCTAAGAAGGTTGATTCTCTAATGAGAATTCAGGAAGACTTACTTAGGGAATTGAAGGATACTTACAGCAATCCTTCACCACTGCTTATCGCCAAATTTAAGAGTTTAAGGTCGTAGATGATCGGTTGAGCAAAGTGAAGGTGGATGAAGACGTACCCAAACCCTCATCTGAATCTACAAGCAAAGTCAACACTGATTTCAAATCAGTGGGTGATTCCACTCATCAATTGAAAAACCCTCCAGCGATGGCAGAAGGTTATGGTAGATCCGAAACCACCCATTTCTCTATGTTCGATGAAGCTGATACTCTAGGTGAAGCTAAGAAATACCAGAGAAATTCGATGTTTCTAGAGTACCAAGAAGGTAAACCTTTCAACTATTATAAACTCCTTGATGTCGATGTAGAAATTCAAGTTAGAAGAGTTACAGATAGTGATATAGGAGATTATAACTCGTTAAAAGGGGTCACTCGAAATTCTTCTAATTCTTTAGCAAGGGATGATTGTTTTTCTTGTCTCATACCTAATTGTTCAACAATCGATAGAGCTGGTGATGTTGGTGCAGTTCTGAACTACAAAGGAAATTCGATGTTTCTCGACTACAAAGAGGGTAAACCCTTTAATTCTGAACATAATTTTCTTAACCTTGTTATGAATTCTCAAGTTACAAACAATGGTATGAAGAACTTCAACACGCTGAATCAGAATGCAAGTGATGTATTTAGACAGTTTGAAGAGTGGGATGAAAATCTGAATCCACTCCTAGCAAAGGGCCTCAAACCTTTTACTTCCACAGATTTTTATACCAATTTCAATGTCTCAGTTAGTTTCCTACCAGTTCTTCCTTACATCTTCCGTGGTAACGAAGTTTTATTCATTAAATCTATATCTCAAATTACCTTTACATTTGTTGTTTCACCTAGTTCTGATTTTGGTCGTATGCTATTTGATCGTGGAAAATGCCTTGAAGATATTAAAAGGTATTCTTATTATGTTCATAGTAATTCTGAATTCAATGGGAAATATGTTTATGAGCTAGTTCTTAAAAAAGGGTACATATTAGATTCAATGTTTGAGAACTCAACTGGGTGTGTAATTGTTAAAGATGGTGATAGGTGTTATAGTAGGAAAATGTTTGTGCAAATCCCAGAGAGGTGGGAGCACCAGGTATAGTTGTGGTCGAAGGATATTTGATCTTGGTAAAGAAATTGATGTACTAAGAAGTGGGAATTATGTATATGAGCTAATTCAGGGAGTTGGATACTATTTAGAATTGTTATTCGAGTATTCTATTATGTTCTTGTTGGTTAGAAAAGGTGACCGTATCGATGATTGCAAGTGCTTTGGGAAAATGATGCAGCCAGTTGTTTTTCTATGTACTAAATTGCTATTTCAAATGCCTGATCGTCACAGCTGGAGTTTGAAGGATGATGAAGGTTCTGCACTTCTTAAACAGGGGACATGCGAAGAGCTTACGTCTCTGTTACAGTACATCTTACTGTTTTCTGCCACTAATGAAGGTTGGCTAAATCAGTTTCGTAGGCAAGTTTATCATCCAGCAGTTGTGTGGTCTTCACAAGTGATTAGAGTGTATAAACTAGAAGATGGAGTTCCTTGGTTCCATGTCTATTCTCTTATGGTGGTATTCTTCATTGTTAAGAGATATGATTTACTTGAAATATCTGTGATTGTAACTGAGCAGATTTCTCAAATGATTGCTAACATGGGTAAGGCAAGTTACAAAGTCAGGATTGATGAATACCTATTCATTATCATCATATTTGATCGAGGCAAGGTGTTTGATAGTACAAGGCCTCAGCAAAGCGGTATTCTCTGGACTGTTTTTCTACTTCAAATGACACAGGAAGCTGCTTACGGAAAAGCTCGAGAACCATTTCATCAACTGCACCATACTGGAAGAGGGAGTTGGAGTGGTGATATAGCTTCTCTAATCTTGCATCTGAGGTGCGGGTTACTGAACAAATTAGTTATTCTGTTATACATAGGAGTGGAAGGGTACAAAAAAATTTGGACAAAATGGCAGATCATGTAGCTGGGAGTTTGGGTAGAGTTGTTGTGTGGAAAATTCCCTTGAAGGAGCTTAGGTACCTCCAGGCTTTTCTTATTTCAATTCCCACAGTGGTGAAAGGTCATACTTATCTTTCAGAAATCGGGTTCTTGCACGTTTTATTACTTACACCTGAAGTCTATGAGAGTTTTTCATTTCGTGATAGAGTTATAATGACAGTGGTTTATTCCACATGGAGCTGTTTCTACGCGTTTTACTGTGCTCAGCATCGGAGCTCTGGTTGCAACCAGTTGGTGGGTATGTATATAAATGCGCTTCCACTCAATATTCTCAATGGTGTTACAAGTATATGTGGGGAATTGCATGACAGAACGAGGAGAATTATTTCTGTGTTGATTGTGTACGGGCAAGGATATATAGTGAGAACTCCATCCATACTCACTTGCATTCCAAATATATTAGTGTTAGTAGCCTTTTTTCATTGGAAGTTCAAGCTATTTTCTACAGGTCCATGGGGTTTGGGAACTATCAGTGAGATCATATCCGTTATTGTGGAAGTTGAATGCGTTCTGCTAAAGGTTCTCAATACTAAGAAAAGAAGGATATGGGTGCTGCAAGTGACAACAATTGGAGCTGTAATTGCTAGCAGGTCAATTGGCAAGCGAGTGGATGAAACTGTGCTGAATATAATGCTTAGGAAGGTCATCACGCAACCGAAAAGGGATACAGACGTGTTCAACAAGCCTGCAGCAACTCAACCTGAGGGAGGAGTTTTCTGTGTTGGGCCACTGCGGGTCAAGGAAAAGATGAGTAGAGCATTTCTGAACTACAATCTAAATGGTTGTCAATGCTTGCTATGTTGCAGTCAGTTGGTAGGTTTCGTATTTCGACTCAAATGGCGTTCTAAGAAAGTGTTATTATGTGGAAGGTTAGCGGAAATGTCAATTATTCCCACAAGGACTGCTGGGGTTGTTTTGGATTGTCCAAGTAAGGTTTGCATATAAGGAGCTTGTGTATTCCGTTGCAAGAGTTTTCTCTGATGAAAGATTCAGAGGATCAGTAAGCTTATATTCAGTTATCGTGAAGTGGTCATATAGCTTAGTTAGTGCTGGCAGTGCTAGGAAATTACGCTTGTGTATGCAAAGTAAGGGTGTTGACAGAAATCTGAACATGAGAATCTGGATTTTCCATTGTCTACAGTTCAGATGAATGGTTAATGCTTCTTAGGGACATCAGTGTTAAAGTTTGCGAAGTTAACATTTCTTACTACATTCGAGATGGGGCTACAAGTCTGCAACAGCTGTGCTCTTCATTGATCAAGATCATTTTATATCCTCGAGGACAAGGATGATTTGAAGGGGTGGGGATTTGTCATGAACCGAGTTTCATGACAATTAGACCAGCGGGTTATTTTGGTAGTTTTCTTATTAGTAGAAGGGTAGTTTAGGTATTCCTATTTGTGAGTAGATTGCAGCAATATAAGCCGAGTCTCGTGTATGGAATCGGTATGAAAATGAATTAATCAAAAGTTATCTTCTCTCCCAATTTCATCTGTGCCTCTCTATCTATGTCTTCTTCTTCCCTAATTCGTCTATTTCTTCTTCTAATCCTCTAATTCCTTCTATCCCTTCCCAATAATCTCCATCCTTAAAGATTGAGAGCTGTTTCTGTATATCAATTGTAGTGTAGATCACTACAACATAGGAGCTTTTGTCTCGGCAAGAAAGACTATGTCTGGCTTGTAAAAAAGATTGAGATGGTTAAAGTGGTCCTGGGTAATTGGAGTACCAATACCTTGGACATTCCAAGATAGGAGTTTCATAATGTCACTTGAAAAAAAAAACGCAAATGAGTAAACAAATCAACTAGGGAAAGTTTATGTGGATGAGCAAACAAGTGGACTTCTCTGTATAAATTACACAACTTAATAGTACAACAGATTGAAGGATATGGAAAGAGGCTTGACAGAAAGAAAAAACACAACAAGGATGAGTACATGAGTTCAATTACAGACAAGCCCACAACAGGTACACACAACTTCAAATATAAAGGGGGACACCTGATGATTTTTCACAAAGATTAAACTGAAGAAAAGATATAACCAAATAGTAAAAGACCAAGCCAGACAAACAAATTTTTGCTAGAAAGGAACCAGAATGCTAATGAGAGATTAGTAGGACAGTAAAGAAGAGAAACTGGGGAAATTAAATCACAAAGGATTAAACAGAAAACTAACTGAGAGACCAGAAAACAAACAGGAATGATATTCATAGGATCTGATTTTCTCCTGTTACACCAAGTTCTTTAAAGGGGATAGATACAGATTCTTCAAATAGAGGGATGTTGCCATGGCTGAAAGAGTTACTCCCCAAGCTATGTTCATTTCTGAATCTTCAAACCATCTAATGAGGCAACTTGACTCTTAAGACATAAATGTGGATGATCACAATTAGATATCGATGGTTCAACCACAACTGCTTCTCTTATCTTTGTAGCCTTTTCCATAAAAAAGTCTAAACGAATGCTTGTCACAAAACAACAATCTAACTTAAGATTAATCACATCCCAGACCCCATATAGAAAATATGAAATTATGAGATTCAAAGTACACCCTATTGACCAACCCCATTTCCAAATCAGCAATAACACTGAAACAGGAGGTAGACTAAATCTGATATGGTGATACCAAAAAACCCAGCTAACTAGCTACCAGATCAAGAAGGATTTTTAAGGAGGTGATTAAAAAGCAGAAACCAGACAAAATACTAGAGATGCACAACACGACCGGAAGAAAGGAAGACCAAAATCCAGAGTTTAAAGGGTGTAGAAGGGGCAAAGAATTCAATTAGAGATTCCGAAAAATTAATAATGATGAGTTTAAAAAGGACAGGGGTGAACTGGATTATCACGATCTCAAATTAAAGCAAAACCAAACCTAACCCAACAATTAAAAGTCCACTTCAACTTAAATTACAAATTATAGCAATTATCAGATTGAAAAGAACTTAGGGTGAAATGACTACTCATAATTTCATATTAAGCCAAAAAGATACCTGACCCCCTCAATTTAGCGTCTTCCTCATCTGTTCTGAAAAGCAGGAACGTATGTGATTGAACAAAATTGCAGTGACCAAATTAAATCTTCCACCTCCTTGAAATTAAACATTGAATCCCCTTAGCTCCAAAACAGATCTATGAACTTGTGTAACATGTTTCCATCAGAGCCTATGAATGGCGGAATTAGCCGCTCATGGCCTGATAAAAAACAGTAGAAGATGAATAAAGGTTGGAAAATCCAGAAAAAGAAACAAGAAAACTTAGGTTTGAAGGTTGAAGAAGTTAATTCATGAACAGAGGAATAGTTTTAGGCATGAAGCTAAGACATGCAAAGGATTTGATCTTCAACAATGGTGAGAATCGGAGACGGTGGGTTGAATCGGCTGTCGCCCGATTCGCAGAGCCCTAGCAAACTTTCGATGACGACTACGAGCCTCCAATACTCGAACTGATTTAAATTTGAAAACTATGTAACTAGGGATAAAAAAATTAATATGCCGGGTAATCGGGCTACTAAAGAAATAAATTCAGAATGTCAAATTAATAATACTTTTTTCAGGAGAGTGTGCACAAATTTGAATAGAGTTGCCACGTCGCTTTATAGTTCATATGTCACTCTATGGTCGTTTTTTTTTTGTAATTCGAACTTTATCATTGATTCTGGTCTTAATAACTATTTGTCATGTTACAAGGCGGTATAGATATTCTTAAAACAAATTAAATTATTGTTTTTTTAGTGACAAATAAACTTTTCTAACTGGAGATATTTTATAAAATGGCTATAAGTTTATGGTTAAATTAGGGTCTGAGTCATAGAACGTGTTTTCAGAGCATTGCTCGGTTGAACCCACCAAGCGTTTGTATGTCAAGGTTAGTTGTCATATTTTATTATCAAAACTCATAAGTCGCTTGATAGATTACTAGAGTCAACTTCGCTAGGTTAGACTAGGAAGTGTAGAAATGTTGAGACATACAAGTATTACTCTGAAGATTCCGAAGACGTATCGACATCGGCGATGACATCATCCTTCCATTTGAGGTTAGTAATGCATTGACTTGAATTGTTCCCATTTCTATATCGTAAGTTCTCAAGTCGTTTCTGATTGAAAACATAACATGCGAAGTTATATATGTGAAACTCTAGTATAATAGACTTGATCATCATATAGTGATCAAAGTGTCAAGGAACAATATATCAATAGTGATGAGTGCTCTATATTGGTATATTGAATTACGAAGTATAATGCTTATCTTTTGGACTTCGTAATTGCGACATCGACATAATCTTTGTAACTCGTAACTAGATTGTGTAGTGAACATAGGTTTGATTTCATACCTAGAAAACTAAGTTTAATTATATGAGTTTAAGAAAGTAGACGTACGAACTTGTTTTGTAGTCGAAAGGAAATCAAAAGGATTGATGGTCAGGTTTTCATTGAAGTTCTTAAGGTTGGACTGATCCTAACCTATATAGGGAATCAAGGTAGAACCGATCCTAGATTATGTTGGGAGTCAAGGTAGAACAGATCCCTACCTATATTGGGAGTCAAGGTAGAACCGATCCTAACTTGCTTTAGGAGTCATGGTAAACCGATCCTTATAGGCAAAACCGATTTCTCCAAGTCATGCACACTTTAGGGTTTGTATGATTTGGAAATTGGGGTTAGAAAATAGCAAAGTTCAAGATGTTGACATAATGAGTAATTTGAACATGTGCTGAAATCTTACTTCTTAATTGTTCAAAGATATTCCTTAATACTCAAGGTGAGATCCCAAACCGAAATAGTAAAGATATGTTTTGTTTTACCAGCAATCAAAACATATCTCTGGAAATTAATATTAGTTAAGTGCTAGCTAATATTGAGTTGTCCATGAAGATTACGGTTGTACATTTGGATATTGGTTGGAATTTATAAAACTGAATTTAGGTGCTTTATTGCATATCTTAAGAGTATCTTCGGTTATGGAAATTCCTTAGTGTCCAAATTACCTTGGTCTATAAACAGTGAAGTTTGTTCTTCTTAAAAACTCATCCTAAGACAGGCAAACTTCATCTTTGTTGTTTCTGGTGTAGCCGACTAATAGTATTCTCGTAATACTACCTCGCAGAGGAGAGTAACCTAATTAGGATAAATATCTTACGTCCGCTAGTTTAAAGACTTTTTTGGGTTCAAGAAGCGTCTACTAGTACTGTTGATGGGAAACTAGAATCGTATTGTTATATTAGCTTTCGATTATTGATTTAATTGACTAACGGTTGTTAACTCTTGATTGCACCTAGTTTGATTATTCTTGAGAGCCTTCTCTTTTGACATAAGGTCACTCAAACTAGATCAAGGGATTAACTTTGACTTGTGATCATCCATTGTTAACAGACTCTGTTTTGGGCGTGATCGATCATAAGTCAGGAATCAAGTTTGTTATTGTGCGGGTACAGAAGACTATTGAATATTGAAGACCAGAAGATTTTTCTTATTGGTTTTGTATCTTCGTGCACAAACTTGATCAGCATGGATCCGACTAGATCTAGATTATCTTTTGATAGACTTATTATTGCTAGTCATAATTTATATCGACAAGCTATTATTTGGTGGTACTCTTCTGTATCCGAATCTGGTAGTTCTGTTTGACTCAATCTGGTTAACTTGTTTAATCCAGATCTTGGAAGATATAAAACCCGACAAAGGAGTTTAATCATTTTTAAATAGAAAAGCCTTTGTCACACTCAACATACATATCTCTGATTGATTTCTTGAGATAAAAGAGTGGGTACCAAACAGATTAGTCATTTACTGTTTGGAAGACGATCGAAAAGGTTGAGTGTTTAAAGTTTTAAGAGATGCTGAAGCAACTTAAGATAGTGGACTCTATCTTAGAATTTACGTGTGTTGGCAAGATTGGTCATAGGGGCAGGGATACTGAGGAAACTAGGTAACTAGGGGTAATTTACTTGGTCTCAACTTTACGAAGTTGGTAGTGTCTTTGTATAGCGTCTTAAATCTAAGAGTATTCAAAACTGGACTAAGTCCCGGGGCTTTTCTGCATTTGCGGTTTCCTTGTTAACAAAATCTTGTTATGTTCTTTTAGTTTACTTTTCGCATTATAATCTGTTTAAATTTATAATTAAAGTAATTGCACTTGTACATTAATCCCAAACACTTGGATTGATCCCTATAGTTGTGTTCAGTTTCGAACCAGAACTATATACCAAGTGTATACCTTGTGGTTTGCTATCTTTTTGACAGCCTCTGTCTATATTAGATCACACAAGGTATTAGACTTATAGGTTGATATCGAAAAGATCATGGTGTACTTGGTACCCTCGTCATTTCACGTGTCGTTGATGCATTTGGTTTGTAAACCAACCTAAGACCGGTAAGTCAACAGTTAGTGCACTTTCTGAATTTGGTTAATAGTGAGTGAACCCATCTTCTTTCTTTGTCCGTTGCTACCTTACCCACCCTCATTGAATCATTGTCATATCTAATTCAACATATAGAATTTGGAACTCAAAATTCCATTCATATACAAGATTTTCCAAGATACCAATTTCTATTTGGTGATTCTAATTCCATAAAGTACCAAATTTTATTCAAGTGTTAAACCAAAAAGCTCAGGTAAATGAAGTCATCTAAAATTTATTTCACATAACACAATAACCCATTGACATTTTGATCATGAAGAAACGACTCGTAGAGATTTAACAGTTGAACAATAACTCCAAACAACAAAATAAATCAAACATCTCATAAACCCTAACTTAAAAAGTTGAAATATGTTACCTTTGTTTAAGAAGCATACATTGATTAAAAGGGTACTAAAATCAAACAAAGATCGAGTTAAACCGGTCTTAAGCATGCAAAATTCTAAAATATTGTTAAGGAAATCAATTGATTTCTTCGGTGCACAAAAGGATGGAACCTTAGATTTTCGTTGTAGGTGGTCATTTATTAGTGATAATAGGTATTTGATGATGCCTTAACAGGTAATCCATGATGCACTAGAAAGAGTTTCCTTTAAAACACATACAAATATCATATATGATAATCGGTTAACTTTATAAACGGCGGTAGGACAAATGTCACTTAATAATTTCATAAGGGTTTTTTTTTTTTAAAGATGGTCAAACTAGTTTTTGGACAGTCTATGACTCAAATGCATCAACGACATGTTCTACCACCTATACCCTACTTTGA
Source organism: Papaver atlanticum (assembly GCA_023531105.1). Lineage (NCBI taxonomy): Eukaryota > Viridiplantae > Streptophyta > Magnoliopsida > Ranunculales > Papaveraceae > Papaver > Papaver atlanticum. The sequence goes on along the minus strand of JAJJMB010007708.1, from coordinate 28,253,832 downwards.
CAATAACTTACGATCTTTTTACAAAATATCTCTTCTCATTTAGAGCACTAACAAGACCATCTTTCGAATTTTAATTGATTTTCAGGTGAAGGGCTTTCTTTTAGTCTTTTATTGAGAAGATCATTATTTCATTCTTTTGATTAAAATAATTCATTGAAAAAACTAATACTTTTATGGAGTGCGGAGAATACATGGGTTTCCTTTCCAGTATCGAAATCATTAATTGCACAATATTTATTACGTGAGTTGAAACTTATTATGAAATTGTCTAATAAAACTTCTCAAGGTTAGATCGAACAGTCCTTGAAGTGTACATGGAATTTCTTATAAGGAAATCAGTCATAGAAGCGTTCTTAAATTTGGATAGTATGTTGAGTCCTTTCTTGGTGAAATAAAGACGATGTTTTGACTTACGATTTACATGTTCGGATCGCTGCAACATATACTTGTTAGGTCTTAAGGTGTTTTTCTGCTCTAATACCAATTGAAAAAGAGAGGGTACCTAATACACCATTAATTTTTTTGTTTGTGAATCCGTATGGACAATCCTTATATAATCAATACGTCAAGATCTTAATATGGCAAAAATTATTATTCACGAGATTCATATTCAAGATTTTAATACAAAGTCTTGTTATCTATGTCAGAAGATCTAGTCTTGTAAGATCCTTACTTACCAGTTAAATTGTCTAGGTTGCTTAACGTACTTCTTATGATTTTTCAATTATATTATAAATTTAAAAATATAATGAGGAAATAAAATAGCACAAGGAACTAAAAAAAAAGGGGCAGAAAACTAAAATCTAGCTGAAAAAACCCAGGACCTCGTCCAGTTTGAAAGTACATTGTATTAAGCCGCTACAGACATTGTTTTACTATTAGACTTCAAACTGGAATGTAGTTGATATCGAATATACCCTCCAAGTTATTCAGTTGCAGTTGTGCCCCTTAGGTCTCTTGAATATCGCAAGGACCTAGGTACACAATTCTTTTAGCTAACGTCCTTTACAGGCCTAAGTGTTGCTCCATAATCCTTCATGAAGACTAGTATTATCTTGCCTCCAACATGACACATATTTTATTTCCTTTAGATATTTCTCAATCAAGGTAATGAAAATCTATTTGCTTTGAGAGATCTACGGAGAAAAAAGATTCCAACGCAAAGCTCAACAATTAGGGCTTAATTTCTTGGAAATTATAGAGATGTTTAATTAATTATAGATCATAAGATCTATCTAAATCAAGTTTAGACCGTAATCTTGTATAACTAACAAGTCCTGAGTCGAAGAACTCCTTGTAGTTTTTATCAATCTTATTCCTCGATTGGTAGTTATTGAATGGTCTGTTAGAGCACTGCTCGATCGAACTCGCAAGCATTGTTATCTCAAGATTGTTTGTCAAGTTTAGTTGTCAAAACTATAAGTCTTGATTTCTAGTCTACTTATAGCTATGTCTCGGATTAGGATAGAATGTGTAGTTGAGCTTTAGACTTCACGGCGTTCATCGATTGAAGACAAAAATCTACTGAGGGGAGCTTGGAGGAACTTCATCAACAAAAGGTATGTGGAGACTTAAACTCATATATCACTCAGAAGTTTATTCTATTATATCTCCTATTGAGACTAAGTCATATAGCTATATAAACTTTTACATTATACACATTTGATATTTCGAGCTGAGTTTAACTCGCTTATATCTTTCTCGAAATATATGTTGGAAAGATTTTTGCTTTAACTACGTTCATCATTATTCTTGACTAATTTAGTTGGAAACAATCTATTTGTTGGAAACTAAATAATGAGTCAAAAGATGATCATGTGAAAATCGCCTTGTAACATCTTACATGATTTGTGTGAGACAGTCATTTGATGTAGACTCGGAATGTTTCGTATTGATCATTCGATCACTTGAAAATTACTTATGAGCTAATAGTTTGTGTGAGACAGCTATTGTGATTACACATAGCTATTGCCAACGATTTTCATCTTGCAATGTTTTAGATTTATTTATTTAAATTCTAAGTTATTTGGAAGATGATTTTGCAGTATTAATCTTTATTGGTTTATATATTGCAAAAAAAAATATGGGATATGCGTGTTTACGTCCGTGAACAATGATTTTTCTCATGAATGTCAAAAGTTAAATCTATTACGTCATTATGAAAATATTGATAAAAGATAGAATGAACTTTTGAATATTCCGCAGTATTGATCTTTCCCTGATCCACTTCTATGCGAAAGTACTGTATGGCTCCGTAAGTTTTCTTATGTTGAGCATTTCCGATTAAATTAATCATTAAGGTTCTCTTATGGTTAATTTATTCGAGTTTACTGGATACAAATTCATGGTTCATGTGATTTGTTAATATCCAAAGAAATCCTTCTTTTCTCGTAAAAGTAAGGTCTCCCTTGTTGTTCTTTCGGGAATGACATGTTATGCGGGAGAGTTCTTAATTGAACTTGTGCTTAATTGCCAAATATTTGTGGGAGTGCGGTTGTGGAATATTTTAGGAGTTATCTTGCATCTTTATAAACTCCTTGATGAATACACTAAGTTTCGACTATGTGAAATCATCGAAACAAAGTTGATATGTTCTCTTTTAGTCATGAATAATCTCTTTGAGAATTTCATTATGATCCCGCTAGTTTTCGTACCTTTGCCAATTTATATTGACAAAAAGGGGGAGAATTATTTTGTAGTTCACACTACATACATATGGTTTACGGATCATTATGTAAGGGGGAGTGGTTTTCATTGTGAGATGAAGTATTGACTAAGGGGGGGTGATACATATCACCTTAGTATTATTATCAAAGTTGTGATACAATTGAACTTTGATGCTGTGACATAATACTATCACACTGTATAACAATAATTGAGAACATTTATTTTCTTATTGTTATGGCTACTAATCTTCAACAACTATGATGCTGAGTTGAACACGTTCAGAATCACTGGAGTACTTGGAGTGATGAATAATTCAAGGAATATTGAAGAACCAAGGAAATAAAGCATGTTGGATGAGAAACTACAAAGTTTATTTATTTTGTAATCCATATGTATTGATAGTTTTGTCACTAAAATTTACAAAGGGGGAGATTGTTAGAGCACTGTTAGGTCGAACTCGCAAGCGTTGCTATCGTAAGCTTGTTTGTAAAGTTTACTTGTCAAAACTATAAGTCTTGATTTCTAGTCTACTTATAGCTATGTCTCGGATTAGGATATAATGTGTAGTTGAGCTTTAGACTTCACGGCGTTCATCGATTGAAGACGAAGATCTACTGAGGGGAGCTTGGAGGAACTTCATCAACAAAAGGTATGTGGAGACTTAAACTCGTCTATCACTCAAAAATCTATTATATTCTATCTCCTATTGAGACTAAGTCGTATAGCTATATAGACTTTTACATTATAAACATTTGATATTTCGAGCTGAGTTTAACTCGCTTATATCTTTCTCGAAATATGTGTTGGAAAGCTTTTTGCTTTAACTACGTTCATCATTATTCTTGACGAATTTAGTTGGAAACAATTTATTTGTTGGTAATGAGTCAAAAGATGATCATGTGAAAATCGCCTTGTAACATCTTACATGATTTGTGCGAGACAATCATTTGATGTAGACTCGGAATGTTTCGTATTGATCATTTGATTACTTGAAAATTACTTATAAGCTTATAGTTTGTGTGAGACAGCTATTGTCGTATTCTAAGGATGTTTAAATGATTGAAATGGGAGTTTAGAACAATTAACCATTGTCTGGATATAGCACAGTATGCATACCAGTATGCAAATTGTTGTAAATATGATTCAGGTCCGGGAACCAAGTATGCATACCCGTATGCGAACGGTTTTAACTGTCAAAGTTTGGGAACCAAGTTTGCATACCCGTTTGAAAACTGTTTCACCTGAATTCGGTCTGGAACGACAATATGCATACCTATTTACGAACTGTCGGAAAATATCAAAGTCGGGAACTTAGGTTTACGTACCCGTTTGCAAACTTATGTGGTTAAGTTCTAAAATCGGTTAAGTATGATTTCATACTCACGAACAAATACATTTTGTTAGAGCACTGCTTGGTCGAACTCGCAAGCGTTGCTATCTCAAGCTTGTTTGTCAAGTTTAGTTGCCAAAACTATAAGTCTTGATTTCTAGTCTACTTATAGTTAAGTCTCGGACTAGGATAGTAAGTGTAGTTGAACTCTAGACTCCACGACGTTCATCATGCAAAAGACGAAGAACTACTCAAGGAACTTGTGGAACTTCATCGACAAAAAGGTATGTGGAGACTTGAACTTATCTATCACTCAAAAGACTATATATTCTATCTCCTATCTTAAGACAAAAGTCGTATTGCTATATAGACTTCGATTATACACATTTGCTATTTCGAGCCGAGTTTATCTAACTTATGTATCTCTCGAAATATGTGTTGGTAAGCTTTCGCTTTGGCCAAGTTCATCTTTACTCGTGACAAAAGTCATGTTGATTATTTCAATAACTTGAAAATTGCTTTGATGAAAAATAGCTTGTGAATAACAACTATATAACATTCTCTAAGAAAGTTTCAATGATTGAAATGAGAGTTTAGAACATGTAACCATCTTTGGATATAAACATTCCGTGTTCTCACATTTTTGTAAAAGTCCAAAACTGGGAACCCAAAGTATGCGTACCCGTACGTGTACTGGCGGTTGTTGGAAATCCGGGTAAGTATGCGTACCCGTATGCATACTAGCGAAAAGTTCACGTCCGTGAATTTCGGCTGGAGTTTGAAAGTGAAAAACAAACTCAATCTGGTTACTTAAGCACGCGTACCCGTATGGATACTTAAGTAGGTTACTTTCTAAAATCGGTTTGTTCATGAACTAAAACATTTATATATTAAGGAATGCAATCTTTGCAAACCGTGGCTATAATGTTCATGAATCGATTCGAGTGAATTAAAACCGATTTTGCTTCGATTGTGTCTTGTATACTTCTATAAGACCTAAGCAATTGAACAACTCTCTAACTAGTTCATTTGAGTCACTTGAACTAGTTATGGTGAAGATGAATAAGGTTGATATGAAAGTGCTCATATGGCTAACCATTGGTTAACTATTGTTGAACCAACTAATTATATACGTTTAGGTACGGTTACTCAAACCTAAATGAAGTTACATTTCATTTGTGTATAACAAGCTAAGTTCAATCTAACGGTTGAAAGATATTATCTTGAATTTAATCAGGTTTTCATCTAACGGTGAATATTGAATGCTTTGTTACCAAGGTAACTTAGATTGCAAACCCTGATTTGGAGACTATATAAAGGAGAACTCTAGCAACTGGGAAACCTAATCCCCACACCTCCTGTGTGATAC
>JAJJMB010007708.1:28226192-28240092 GCA_023531105.1 Papaver atlanticum | reverse complement strand
CCACCCCACCCCTCCACAATAGTATTACAAGTAATATTATTATTCGACTCCACCAGAAACTAAAAATATGAAGTTTTCCTAGCTAAGGATAGTTTGTAAGAAGAACAAACTTCACTATTTATAGACAAATGATGTTTGGACAATAAGAAAATTGCAAAACCGAAAAGATTCTCAAGATATGCAATAAAGTACCTAATTTCGATTTTCATATTTCCAATTAATATTCAACCTGTAATTCTGAAATCTCTCTTAGCAAATATATAATATTATCTTAGCACTTGACTAATATAGTTTTTTGTAAATATGTTTTAATTGCTGGAAAATCAAAACATGTAAATTCGAAAATCTTAATTAAAAGATTCTTCAATATTTCGGTTTTGGATCACCTTGAGTATCAAGGAATATATTTGAACAATCAATGATAAGAATTATGCAAATGTTCAAATTATGTCGACATCTAGAACTTTCCTATCTAGCAAACCCTAATTTCAAACTCACACAAACCCTAAAGTATATGTGAATATCGGAAATCAGTTTTGCTCTTGGGATCAGTTCTACCATGACTCCTAACATAGGCTAGGATCGGTTCTACCATGCCTCCCAATATGGGTAGGGATCGGTTCTACCTTGAATCCCAAAAAAAAAAAAACTAGGATCGGTTCTACCTTGACTCCCAATATAGGTAGGGATCGGTTCTACTTTGATTCCCAACAAAAGCTAGGATCGGTTCTACCATGTATCCCGAGATAGGTAGGGACCGGTTCTACCTTGACTCCCAAGATCGGTTCTACCTTAATTCCCTCCTTAGGTACGAATTGGTCATCCAATAGATCTTCAAAGAAAACCGAACTAAAAAACCTATTGATTTCCTTTTGATTACGAAAAAAGTTTGTATATCTACTTCTTTAAACCAATGTAATAAAACATAGTTTCCTAGGAATAAATCATACCTATATACAATACACAATCAAGTTACAAGTCACGTAGATTATGTCGATGTCGTATTTACGAAGTTCAAAAGATTAACGTTATACTTCATAATTCAATATATCGTATCAAAGCATTCAACAAATGGTATATACTTCCTTGACACTTTGATCATAATAATATGACCAAGTTCAATACTAGAGTATCATATATAACTTCGCATGTTATGTTTTCAAACTTAAACGAATTGAAAGACACGATAGGAATAGAAACAATTCAAGTCAGTATTACTAACCTCAAATGGAAGGATGATGTCTTCGTTTTAGTCGATACGTCTTCGCATTCTTCGGGTCTTCGGAGTAATACTTGTATGTCTCAACATTCCTAGACTTTCTAGTCTAACCTAAATGAAGTTGACTTTAGTAATCTTAATCAAGCGACTATAATTGATTTTTTATACTAAAATATGACAACCAAACTTGACATACCAACGCTTGGTGGGTTCAATCGAGCAATGCTCTAACACATCTATTTGAAATAATGTATGAGGCTTGGTTTCTTAAAATTCAACCAATAATTACCTGCCTTTAAAGTAAGTTCATAAACTAGTTTCCATGTTTGCGAATTACTTATATATAAAGTAATCACAATACTGCCTAGAATCGCTTTTTACCTTGCTCCAAAGTAAACTAGAACATTTTATCAATAAAGTTATTTCTTTTGATAAAAGTCGTAAATATATAAACCAAGTATTTTCCAAATAAAGATACTTGTAAATTTTACCTTCTACTGAATTAGGAAAAGAATTAACTACTCACAATAGCATGATGTCAAGAATCGAAACCACTAAGCATGTGAAAAGTTTTCCTTGCATTACAAAGAACAACGTGCATAACGTATTTGTCAATTAAGGACCATGCTCAAAAAAGAAATCTGAGTTAACCATATGGTCTGTAACCATCGATAAATATTTAAGTTCAGAATCGACAAGTAAACAAACTTTACTTCATATGTTATGTTTTCAATAAATACTGACTTGAAATGTTAGAGCAATACTCGGTTGAACACAAAAGTTTTTCTATATCAAGCTTGTTGTCAATGTTAGATGATCAAAAATATATCTTGATTTCTAGTTTACTAATTCAAGATGTGGACTAGGTTAGAATTTGGTAGTTGAGTATCATACATCACCCTCGAAGACTAAAATCGACGAAGACATTTGGGGAACTTCTTTAATTAGGTATGTGAAAACTGAACCATTCTATTTCACTCACTATCTTACCATTTTATCGTATGAGTCTATGTCGTATGAATTCCAGTAGATTTATTGCAAAGAAGAAATTCTGAGTCAACCTTGTCTTGTTAAATATCTCAAACCTATGTAAATCCAAACCTGTGGACGTACATACTTAGATTGAATATGTATAAACCTGTGTAAATCCAATTATAAGGATTTACAATATAACGCGGAAAAGGAAAAACACAAGACACCAGAAATTTTGTTAACGAGGAAACCGCAATAGCACAAAAACCTCGTCCATATTGAACACCATAATGTATTAAGATGCTATAGACACTAGCATACTATCAGAATTCAGACTGGGATGTAGTTGAGACCGAATCCACCCTCCAAGCGATTCAGTTACAGTCATGCTCCTTACGTCTCTTGAACCTCATAAGGTTCTACGCACTTGATTCACATAGATGACGTCCTTTATAGCCTAAGAGTTTCTTCAGCCGAAGTGAAGACTTTTGATACCAATCTGCCTCTAACAGATAAGCCTATTTGATTTTCGTTTAGATCAAGATCAAGGAATGGAAATCTGTTTGTAATAGATAAGCTAGCAAATCTCAAAAATCCGGAACTAACGACTCCCGATGAACAACCTAGATTCTTAACCACCTCTCAAGAACAATTTCCGAAAGATCAACTAAGACCAGTCTTTAGATATCTATCTTGAGGGATCACAAAGTCTGGGATGAAGAGAACTTTGTGATTACTATCTATCTTGCCTGAAAGAGATTATGAAAACCTCAATAACAGAAAGCAAGATCAGGATACGCGAAATATCAAGGTAAAGATAGTCGTACCTGGCTTCATGAATCCCCATGCGAAGTCTTTTTATTCGCAGACCTAAAAGGTTAATAGAGGCGACTCTAGAATCATCCAGGACACAAAGTGTCAGGGATTTATTTACCCAGTTGACACAGATGCTCTATTTATAGTTTTCAAAGACCAAGGTTAGCTTAGAATTCAAGCTAAGATAACTTGAGAATCAAGAAAACAAAATAGGTCTCCAAACTACAATAGAAGACTACACACATAGGTTCGGTTACTGAACCGTGTATAATGACTGTTCGGTTTGGCAACTTAGCTAAAGAACTAAAATCTATTTGATGTTCATTTAAACACCTAAGAAATTAATCATAGTTCACACACATAAGGGTTTAAGTGATCAATGAAGTCTTAGAACTGTTTAAGAGAGTTCTAGCAATGCTAAACATATTAAAACAATAATTCTTTAAGCATCTGCTAAACATTGTCAGAACAGTTGGTACAACGGTTTTCCAACCGTAGGGCTTGTTCACGAGTCAGGGTTCTATGGTTCGTGAACCAGTTTCTCCAACCCTACTAGACTACCGAACTCAGTTGATCTTGGTTCGTGAACAGGGTTCGCCAACTGCTAGCCAATTAATCCAACTTATAAAATCCAGTTCACTACGGTTCGCCAACCGGGTTTGTGAACTGTTCCCAACTGAACTTGTGGTTTACGAACTGGTTCGCAAACTTTCCTATAATTCTGTATCTCAGATATTTATGGTTTGCAAACTGAGTTCGCAAACCTACACTGAGTATAGATTCCAGTAAGTCCATATTTCTCTCTTATGATGTTTAAAACATTCCCAAGTGATATAATCATTTGCATGGGAATTTTCAATTGATCCACAAATTAATTGATAGAACTAATATTGTTAAGGACCTTTGAACATCCAATCGCTAAATCATATTTCAAGATTTTTCACAAGACAACCTTGACTCGAAACATTTTCTTAGTTAATCTACTATAAGTCATACGACATAGTCTCAATATATAGAATGATGGTATGGTGAGTAAAATAGAATGGTTCAGTCTTCACATAACTGATACAAAAGTTCTCTAAATGTCTTCGTCGATCTCCAGTCTTCAAGGGTGATCTATGATACTCAACTACAGTTCTAACCTATCCAAAATTTGACTTAGTAGACTAAAAATCAAGATATAGTTTTTATCACCTAACATTGACAACAAGCTTGAGATAGCAAAACTTGTGGGTTCAACCAAGCAATGCTCTAACACTTCTAAGACTTCATTGATCACAAAAATACTTATGTGTGTGCATCATGATTAAACTCTTAGGTTTTTAAATGAACATCAAATTGCTTATAGTTCGTAAGGCGTATTTTCCAAACATAACGGTCATTACACACAGTTCCGTAACCGGACCACTGTGTATATTCTTCTAGTGTATTTTTAAGATTAATTCTCACATGCTTACTTTAAACCCTATCTGGAGTTTTATCTAAACAAAAAAAGTGTTTGCTTGATTCTGAAGTAAAGTTAGCTTGAATTCTAAGCAACCCCCAGTCCTGAAAAACTATAAATAGAGATGCTCTTTTAACTGGGAAATTCAATCCTGGCACTTTGTGTCCTAGTTGATTGCTAGATTCGTCCTCTATTGACCTAGGTTTCCTTTGAGAAACAGTATTAGGTATATGACTGGAAGATTTCACTTTGGGGATTCGTGAAGCTAGGTCCGACTATCTTTATCTTAATAATTTGTGTATCCTAATCTTGTTTTTCTATTATCGAGGTTCTCGTAATCTCTTTCAGGCAAGATAGATATAAATCACAAAGTTCTCTTCGTCTTAGACTTTGTGATTCTTCAAGATAAATATTTGTAAACTAGTCTTAATTGATTAGTTCAAGATTATTTTTGAGAGGTGGTAAAGAATCCCGACTTCTCATCCAAGTGAGTGTAAGTGTTCCGTATTTATGAGACTTGCTAGCTTTGTCTATTGCAAACAGATTTACAAGTCTTGAATTTTGATCTAAAAGGAATTCAAATAGACTTATCTATTAGAGGAAGATTGGTATCAAAAGTCTTTACTTAGTTTGAAGCAACTCTTAGGTTGTAAAGGACATCATCTAAGGGAATCAATTGCGTAGATGATAGGTGTTGTAAACACCTTGATATGTATCTATTGTTTATGCTTTCTTTGCTACTTTTCTTGTAATTTTGTATCTTATGTTTACTTTTGAGTGTTTAGGTACTTTTGAGTCATTTGGAGCAAAAGAAGGAGAAACCATCCATTTGGAGCGTAAATGGCAAAAAGTCAATTCACAAAAGGCTAGGTTGCGCAAGAAGGAGGTGAAGAATGAACTGTCAGTCCTCTGCAAGTGACAGTTTAGACGAACAAAGAAATTATGTTGTCCGTTATGCGGAACTGATAGACCAAATAATTTAAGTTAGCCCTTATCTATTTTGCTGGTGCCTGTATCAAGTCCACTTCCTACACAACCCTGGAATTCAGAGAAGATTTATTTCTCTTATCATTCGTTGCTCCTGCTGTCTGATAAATGAGAGAAGTTGCGGCTGTTGCCATGAAGTTGAGAGAAGGAAACCATGGGATTCAGAGGGAAGGAGAGATTCAGAGATGTTAATGGTGTAATCAAGAGATTCAAGGAGATGATGAAGAGAAATTCACAGTGAAGAATTAGGGCTCGATGTTAATCAACTGAAATATGGGTTTGTGATGTGAGTTTTCTTTTACAGATCGATTTCAGAATCTGGTGATGTTGATGATTGATTCAAGGATTGTTAAAGCATGGGTTATCCTCAGATTTAGATATGCTTTTGGTTCTGTTGCTGGTGATAAAGAAATTGGTTTTTAGGGTTTGATTTAAGAACTCTGATGTTGAAGAAGATGGGAGTTGCTGTTGATGGCTGTTGGAAATCGATCTTGGTGATTAACTGTTGGTAAGAGCAGGTGCAGGCATAAGTTGGAGCTGATGTTGCTGTTGGTGCCTAAGACAAGGAAGAACCTGGTGATACAGTGAATTGGATTGAAGTGAGGTTGAACAGTTACATTGATTTTGAGTGGAGTTTGATTTCAAGGTGGAAGGCTACAACAGATCTGAGATTGCAGGGAAAGCATGGAAGAGCTGGAGCAATGGATAGGCTTGAAGTGCTGAGGTAATGGAATTGGATCTGTTTGAGCTGAAGCTGGTGATGCCTGTTCTGTTTTGGTAGTTAAAGAGAGGGTGAATTGAATCTGGTTAGATGTATGTTTAGGCTGCAGAATTGATGGTACTGTGCGTCATGGAAGAAGAGAACTACAAGATGGTGGATTTTGTTATAAGAAGATGTAAGGGACAGAGTTGAAATGGTGATTTGCAGCTGCAGTTGGAGATGGAGATGGATATAACAAGCAAGGAGCAAGGAGGGAACTAAGATGGTGTTGTTGCCATTGAGTTCTGTTGGACAGAATTTAAGACAAGTAATTGTTGGTGACTGTATGGGTTGTGCAGCTTGAGTGTGAAGTTGCAGTTGGAGGTGGAATTGATAGTGAAGCTGGTGTTGTGTCACAATGGATAGGTTCGCAGTGAAGGGTTGGCTTTGTTGCAGTTCAAGCTGGTTCTGAAATTGAAGGTGGTAATGAAACTGATGCTGTATTCTGTGTTTGGTTGAGACAGTGATGATAGTTGTGGTTTTGAGGCAGTGATAATGGGTGTGAATAGATGGATGCTAGGTTATGATGCAGCTGCAGTTTGGTTTGGTGTTGAGAGGAGGCAGTGGTGGCAAGAGAATTGGAGTCTGAGATGAACAGGAAGGATGGTTTGCAATGAAGCTGCAGCTGGGGAGTTATGCATCACATCAGTGCAATGATGGTGCAGCACAATCTCAAGACAGTGCAAATGGCTCAGGCCAAGGCCACTCAGCTCAGCTGAGTCTGACTAGCTATCTAACTCGTCTGTCTGACCTAGACTTGACCCGGTCTGCTTGACCCGAGTTAACTCAGTTTGACCGTCGACCAATTTGACTTTCCCGGTAAACTGATGTGATTTTCCGGCTATATTTCCGACGCTGGCACCAGTTTTCCGGTGACACTTTTTGAGCATATTTTCACATGGGCATTCCTCACATATGGGCTTGGTGGACATCTTTGTATTGGACTTTAGGCTTTGAAGACCTAGTTTTGGAAAGAGGAAGAGCTACAGAAAGAAAGTCTTCTACTTCTTTTAGGGGATATCACGTATTTTTCTACTTGGAGTTTTGGAGGAGAGCGGCGATTCTACTAGGGTTTGCTTTCATTGTCTTTAATTTTCTTTATTCCAAATATGATTATGATGAACTCCATTAATATGAGTAGCTAAACAAATAATATTGGTTATGGGATAAAGTTGATTTCTCAAATATGATATTTGCATCTATGATTTAGTTTTGTCTCAATAATTTATTGTTTATGATTCACAATTAATAATGTTATATAGTTTGAATGCTTGTTTAGTCGAGTCCGGAATCGATTGAGTTTGCCTTCATCCTTATTGCTAGATTAGGGTTTTCAATACGTAAAAGTTGAGTAATTTCTGATCATAAGTAGCATAATTGTGGGTAGTGCTTGTAGTGATATATCCTACTAGTCACAAGTGAATCATAACCTTTGTTAAAACGGATTAGTGCTTTTACACGTTCGTTTGCATTGATTAGTCTTATTCCATAGAACTTAGTGCTCTTAGGGAGTTAAACTTAATTGTGCTTTTACACTTTAGGTTGCTTTTTAGGAAGAATTCACATATACATCTTTTAATGTGGTTGTGATGAAATCAGGGAATTAGCGGGATATACTTGCGATCAAGGTATCCTAGGACTCTTAGTAAATGAGAGATTAAAATATCAATTCTATTCATTGGTGGAAATACATGTTTGTGAATGATACTATCCCGTGACCAATATCTTCTTCTTATTTATTATTCCAAGTATTTACTTTGCTTTCAATTATTTTTATTGCATTGATAAATCAAAATCCCCCCCCCCCCCCTGGTTACTAAGAACCTGAAATTTGCATAACAACATACGCCTCCTGTGGAACGAACTCTTTCTTATCACATACTATATTTATATTTAGTTGAAGTGAGAAGGTGAATTTATTTTTGACGCATACGACAGCGATCAGTAGACCCTTGCAAGGTTCAAGAGACGTAAGGAGCGCGACTGTAACTGAATATCTTGGAGGGTGGATTCGGTCTCAGCTACATTCCATTCCGAAGTCTTACAGTAGGCTAGTGTCTGTAGCGGCTTAATACAGTTTGGTGTTCCAATCTGCACGAGCTCCTGGGGTTTTTTAGTAGTTGTGGTTTGCTCGTTAACAAAACTTCTAGTGTCTTGTGTTTTTCCTTTTCCGCATTATATTGTTTATAGTTATAATAGGAGTTACACAAGTTGTACGTATTCAAATTTAGTAGATACATCCATATAATTGTGATCGATTACAAAACTTGTTTCTTGTACAATTCGCATCTTGAAGGATAGATAACAAGTTTATCACTTGGCCGAATTCCGATTTGATTATTTGGATACGACTAGATCGATTTTGCATATTTATTATTTTTGAGATCGTCCAAATACTCTTCTTAAAAATCAGGTTCACGGACTCCATTGTCTATAAGTACTGGTTGAGAAGTGATAGAGATATAAACTTTACATATATATTGTCAAGGATCATTAAGTTGGTCTGCTTGCAATTGTATTAGGTTTTATCCATATAGGTTTCCTAACGGTTGGTGGTATACTTGGTACCCTCTTTTTCTCATAACTTAAGATAGTGGACTCTATCTTAGGATTCACTGTGCTGGCCAGATTGGTTATAGATGCAAGGATACTGAGGAAACTAGGTAACTAGGGTCTAAAATATATGAAGTTGGTAGTGGTCCTTGTATAACGGCTTAATTAATTCTGAGAGTATTCAAAACTGGACTAGGCTCCGGGGTTTTTCTGCTTTCGCGGTTTCCTCGTTAACAAAATGTTGTTGTGTGCTTTTACTTTAATTTCCTCATTATAATTATTATTTTAGTTGTAATAAAGTAATTGCACTTGTAGTTAATAAAAACACTTGGGTTGATCCCTATAGTTAGGTTCGGTTTCGATACCAAGTGTACACCTTGTGGTTGCTATCTTCTTGAAAAGATGAGGTTACCCAAATACACCACAATCTTTAATTAATCCACCTATAAGTCCTCTTACCGAAAGCGATTGTCTATGGATAAAGTCGAGACAATACTAAAAATCGGTATTGTCACTTTGTGTGATTGTCTATGGATATGAGATCGAGACAATAAGACTACCAAAGTGTGATCACTTGATAATAGGTTCGGACTTAACCAAACTCTATAGGATCACTATCAAGTAAAGCAGAGTTAACGTTTGTGTATTTTACTTTTAATTATAATAAACAATTATAATTGCGGAAATAGAAAAGTAAAAGACACAGCAAGATTTTGTTAACGAGGAAACCGCAAATGCAGAAAAACCTCGGGACCTAGTCCAAAATTGAATTCTCTCAGAAGTAAGCCGCTATACAAAATCTAAACCAACTTCATATAGTTGAGACCAAGCAACTAACCCTAGTTCGCTTAGTTTCCTCAGTATCCATGCGCTTCCGACTTCGATGAGTGCACACACTGGAACAATTCCTTTGGATCGTATTCCAAACAGTAAAGGAACAACAAATCTGTTTGGTAACAACTCTATTGATTCTTTAAGATAAGATATCTCAAGTCATATGCAAAGGCTCTTCCGTTTAAGCTAATAAACTCCTTTACCTGGTTAGATCAATCTATCCAATAACTACCGAAGTAGCCAAGTTTAGATTCGCAATCAATCGATATAGATTCCAACAAGAAACTATAAAGTGATGATGATCTCACGCAACTAATTAATCGAATAAATCCGATTCTAGTTGGATCCCAACCGATCAAGGTTTGTGCAACACAAAGATATGAGAAACCAATAAGAAATCTTCTTCGTCTTCAAATCTTCTTTAATCTTCAATTAAAACCTTCACAACACCACTTGAATCTCTTGTGATCAATCACACACAGAACGGAGTCTGTTAATAATGGATTATCACAAGATGTCTTTAGATCTACAAACAGTTCTAAAGATCCCGTTGATACTTCGATCTAGTTTGAGTGAATCTAATATCATAAGAGAAGATTCTCAAGAATAAACAAACTAGGTGCAATCAAAGTTTCAACAACCGTTAGTTAATCAAATCAATCGAAAACTAATAACACTGCAATTATCTAGTTTCCGCCAATGGTACTCATAGAGCTTCTTAATCCCACATAAGTCTTTAAACGAGCTGTCGTAAGAGATTTTGCCTAATTAGGGTACTTTCCTCTCCGATTAGACGGCTCCACCAGAAACAATAAAAAGATAAAGTTTGCCTGGCTCTTAGGATAGTTTGCTAGAAATGCAAACTTAGGTATTTATAGACCAAGGATGTTTGGAGGCCAAGGAATTTCCAAAACCGAAAGTATTCTCAAGATATGCAATAAATTCCCATTCGGTTTTCATAATTCCAGTAAATGCTTTGTCCAATATTTCCCGAAATCTCTCAATAGAAAATCTCCAATTAGTAAATGCACATTACTAATTTTTATTCTCTAGAGATATGAATTTAATTGATGGTAATTAAAGCATATAAAACTAACAACCTTAATTAAAAGATTCTTAATTTATTTCGGAACAGGATCTCCTTGAGTAATAAGGAATATCTTTGAACAATAAAAGATAAGAGTTACTGTACTTGTTCAAAGAATGTTGACATCTCTTCTTTGTAAATCCTCTTTCATATTTACAATCTTGGAATCGATTATACCACACTTCCAAACAAGTTTAGAATTGGTTCATCTGTATTCCAAGACAACTATGTGATTAATCAAATATCAAATCACATCTATGGGTTCAATCGGTTCTACCAATTACTGGGATCGGTTATACCCTAATATGGAAGCACTTGTGATCGGTCACACAAGTTACCAGGACCGGTTACATCAGTTACCAGGATCGGTTACATCAATTACCAAGACCGGTTACCATATACACATGGTATGGCTTATGACCGGTCATACCAATCATTAGGATCGGTTACACCAATTACTAGGACCGGTTACACCAATTACAAGGATCGATTACACAACTTCTCTGTGATCGGTCACACCAATTACTAGGATCGGTCACACCAATTACAAATATCGATCATACCATCTCAGGTGATTACTTAGGACCGGTTTCACTAATTAATCAAAACTAGTCATGCCAAATCATAAGTTAGGCATTGTGATTAGTTGTACCAAGATACATAACAAAGTTACGATCGGTTCTACAATCTCACACATATTGGTAATCCAAAGATTTGCAATGAATAGCCGTACCAATAAGCCTAGCGATTTCCCTTTCGATTCATAAAACAAGTTCATGAATGAACTTCCTTTAAACAAATGTAAAACATTGTTTCCAAGGATGAAATCTTCACCTTTACCCATACACATAATCATAACAGCATTCATAAGATTATGTCGATGTCATATCTACGAAATTCAAAAGATAAGCGTTATACTTCGTAGTCTAATTCCCTAATACTATGATCATGTGATTATGTCTCATTACTAGAGTAATATATCCATACACAGCTTCGCAGTTATGTTTTCAATATAGCACGACTTGAAAGATGCATTAGGAATGAAATAGTTCAAGTCAATATTACTAACCTCAAGAGGAAGGATGATGTTGTCGCTGTAGCTCGTTACTTCTTCACGTTCTTCAAGTCTTCGAGTAGTACTTGTATGTCTCAACATTCCTAGACTTTCTAGTCTAACCTAAACAAAGTTGTCTCTAGTACATAATCAAATGACTCTTAGATGAGTTTTGACTCACTAAAATATGACAACCAAACTTGACATACCAACGCTTGGTGGGTTCAACCGAGCTATGCTCTAACACTTCTTGAAAATCTATGTCTATATTAGATCACGCAAGATATGTGCCATATAGGTTGATATCGAAAAGATTATGGTGTACTTGGTACCCTCGTCATTTCAGTGTTATATCCAACTATGATCACCAATCCAGTAATCCACTTTAACTGTTAGAGCAACGCTCGGTTGAACCCACAGGTTTTGTTATTTCAAGCTTGTTGTCAATGTTAGATGATCAAAACTATATCTTGATTTCTAATCAACTAAGTCAAGTCTCGGACTAGGTTAGAATTTGGTAGTTGAGTATCAGGCACCACCCTTGAAGACTAAAGATCAACGAACATAT
This sequence comes from Papaver atlanticum, assembly GCA_023531105.1. Classification (NCBI taxonomy): domain Eukaryota; kingdom Viridiplantae; phylum Streptophyta; class Magnoliopsida; order Ranunculales; family Papaveraceae; genus Papaver; species Papaver atlanticum. The sequence goes on along the minus strand of JAJJMB010007708.1, from coordinate 28,227,798 downwards.
TTGGAGAACTTCTGTATCAGGTATGTGAAGACCGAACCATTCTGTTTTACTCACTATCTTACCATTCTATCTTTTTCAGACGATGTCGTATGACTTTAATAGATTTACAAAGAAGAAATTTCGAGTCAAGCTTGTCTTGTTAAAAATATCGAAATATGATTCTAAGCAAAGATGTTCAACGATCCCTAATAATATTAGTTCTAAATAGTTTATTATGTGAATTAATTTGTGGATCAATTGAAAATTACCCACGCAAATGATTTCATCATGCGGGAATATTTCAAACATCATAAGAGAGAAATATTGAACTTTCTGATATTTCTACTCAGGGTAGGTCTCAAACCATAGATATCTGAGTTTCAGAAATATAGGAGGGCTGGCGAACCAGTTTGCAAACCGTAAGTTCAGTTGGGAACTGTTCACGAACCTGGTTCACGGACCGTTGTGAACTGAAATTTCAAAGTTGGTATTAAGGGCTAGCAGTTGACGAACCCGTTTCACGAACCGTGGTCAACTGAGTTCGGTAGTCTTGTAGGGTTGGCAAACTTGATTCACGAACCATTGCACCCTGACTCGTGAACAATCCTAACGATTCGCGAACCGTTGTACCACCTATCCTAGTTTAAGATTTTAGTACATGCTCAAAGACTTATTTTTTAAATATGTTTAGCATTATTAGAACTCTCTCAAACACTTCTAAGACTTCATTGATCACTCAAATACTTATATCTATGCATCATGATTAAATTCTTAAGTGTTTAAATGAATATCAAATTGCTTTAGTTCTTTGGCATACTTTCCAAATCGACCAATCATTATACATTGTTACAGAACCGATTCCTAGTGTGTATTCTTCTATTGTATTTTCAAGACCTAAAAGTGTTTGCTTGATTCTCAAGTTATCTTAGCTTGAATTATAAGCAACCTCTGGTCTTTGAAAATATATTATTAGAGATGCCCTTTCAACTGGAAAAATAAATCGTTGACACTTTGTGTCCTAGTTGATTCTAGAGTCATCCTATATAGACCTAGGTTTCCTCTAAGAAACATAATTAGGTCTACGACTAAAAGAATTCTCTTTGGGAATTCGTGAAGCCAGGTCCGACTATCTTTACCTTGATAGTTTGTGTATCCATATTGTTAGAGCATAGCTAAGTTGAACCCACCAAGTGTTGGTATGTCAAGTTTGGTTGTCATATTTTAGTGAATCAAAACTCATCTAAAGAGTCGCTTGATTATATACTAGAGTCAACTTCGTATAGGTTAGTTTGAAAGTTTTAGGATATGAGACTTGCAAGTATTACATGAAGACTTGAAGAATGTGAAGAAGTATGGAGCTACAACGACAACATCATCCTTCCTCTTGAGGTTAGTAATATTTGACTTGATTTGTTTCATTCCCTAACGTATCTTTCAAGTCTTGCATATTGAAAACATAACTGCGAAGCTGTGTATGATACTCTAGTTAGACATAGTATTAAGGAATACAATACGAGGTTTATTGCTTAACCATTAAACTTTGTATGTAAGACATCGACATGATCATATGAATGCTATTGTGATTATGTATGGGTATGAGTGAAGATTTCATCCTAGGAAACAATGT
>JAJJMB010007708.1:28169450-28226182 GCA_023531105.1 Papaver atlanticum | reverse complement strand
TCTAACAATTACTTCGGTAGTTGTTGAGAGATTGATCTAAGGACCCGACAAAGGAGTTTATTGGTTAAACGGAAGAAACTTTGTCAGACTCATATCACGTTGTTTGAAAAGAGTTGTTACCGAACATATTTGTTGTTCCTTTACTGTTCGGAATACGAACCAAAGGAATTGTTCCAAGTGCGTGACTTACTGCAAGTTGGAGGCGCATGGATACTGAGGAAACTAGGTGAACTATAGGTTTAGTTGTTTGGTCTCAACTATACGAAGTTGGTTTGATTTTGTATAGCGGCTTAATTCTAAGAGTATTCAATTCTGGACTAGGTCCCGGGGTTTTTCTTCATTTGCGGTTTCCTCGTTAACAAAATCTTGCTGTGTCATTTACTTTTATTTTCCGCAATTATTATTATGTTTATTATAATTTAAAGTAAATCGCATAAACATTAATTCCTATTTTAATTGATAGACAATCCCTCGAGTTTGGTTAAGTCCGAACCTATTATCAAGTAAACATACTTCGTTGTTGTATTTTCTCGATCTCGTATCCATAGACGATCACACGAAGTGTGAACCGATTAGTTGTATTGTCTCGAATCAGTCCATAGACAATCACTTTCGGAAAAGGACTTATAGGTGGAAAAGTTTTAGATTTAGGTATATTTTGGTACCCTCGTCTTTTCACATATCTTGCTTTTCTGTTTTCAAGGTTTCGTAATCTCTTTCAGGCAAGATAGATAGTAATCACAAAGTTCTCTTCGTCTCAGACTTTGTGATTCCTCAAGATTGAAACCTGAAAACTGATCTGAATTTATCTTGAGAGGTGGTTAAGAATCTAGGTTGCTCTTTGGGAGTCGTAAGTTACGGATTTGTGAAGTTTTCTAGCTTTGTCTAATGCAAACAGATTACCTTGATATTTGATCTAAATGGAAATCAAATAGGCTTATCTGTTAGAGTAAGATTGGTATAAAAAGTCTTCGCTTAGGTTGAAGAAACTCTTAGGATGTAAATGACGTCAGCTAAGGGAATCAAGTGCGTAAAGCCTTGCGAGGTTCAAGAGACGTTAGGTGCGCGACTGTAACTGAATCCATTGGAGGGTGGATTCGGTCTCAACCATATTCCAGTCCGAAGTCTGATAGTATGCTTTCATATGTAGCGGCTTAATACAGTGTGGTTTTCAAATATGGACGAGGTCATGGGGATATTATGCTATTGCGGTTTCCTCGTTAACAAAACTTATGGTGTCTTGTGTTTTTCCTTTTCCACATTATATTCTTTATATTTGGATTTACCCAGGTTTGTATGTATTCAATCTAAGTAGATACGTCCGTTTAATTATAATCGATTACGAGAATAGTTCTTGTGGAATTCGTATCTTGAAAGACTGATAACAAGTTTAATTACTTGGCAGAATTCAGATTGGATTATTTGGATACAACTAAATTGATCTTGGATATTGATTTGTGAGATCGTCCAAGTACTCTGCTTAATAATCAGGTTTACGGACCCTGTGTCTATATACATACTGATTGAGTAGAGGTTAGAGATATAAACTCTATATACATATTTTCAAGGATCATTCAGTTGGTCTACTTGAAATTGTATTAAGTTTTGTCAATACAGGTTGTTGTGAATGAAAAAGTTGGGTGTACTTGGCACCCCTGCGTTTTCAATAACCGAGTCACCTTCGGCAAGTACTGTGATACATTCCAGTTTGATAGTTTGATATAATATCAATTTGGGGTCCATCTATTATACAATAATCACGAATTCTTGAAATGTCTATTGAAGATGCACCATCGGCTTTAACCTGGATCAACCAATAAACGTCTTTGGTAAAATCTTTTGTATAAACAAAAGAATTCAAGCAATGGTTTGATATCATAAAATTAACAGCATGTCAACTTTTTATGTGAAATAAGGCTTAGGAGATGTGAGCAGCTAACTCACATGTTTTCAAAATTTAAATATATATAACAAAATCTAGAGTACTCTAGCCGTACATCAAGTTGTGAAAAAAAACAATACTTTTGTGACATAAAAAAAGAAAATGAATCAACTTTTCCATGATTTACAGTACATGCTACTAATGCAGAATGTTATAGGTATATTGCGGGCTATAAGTGGACTATGTTCCTTAGCTTATCCGAAGTCATAAGTAGTCAATTTTGAGAGCATAAGTAACACTCATGTTTTAACAAAGGGGGGATACAATATAGATGGTGTGGAAAAAGGTACATAGCATAATTTCATACTCTTGTGTTCCACAAAAATGCCATTATCGAATATAACACTATAACAGGGCTCGAGCTCTGGAATACAAAATAACTTTCCCCTTGATGTATGCAAAGAGTGGGCCAATGGAGATGGTATTCTCTACATTTCAATGATATGATCCTTAAGATAGTGGGTTAAGATAAAAGAACTAAAAGTAGCATGGATAACATCAAAGAGAGGGGTCCAAGCTAGCATACCAGTGACGCCAACATACGTATGAAAAACATCAACAACATCATCTAGCTTGTCTGACCTATAAGAACTTATTAATCTTCAGATGACCAGAGGAAGCTATATTTTCAAATGGACAACACAGACCAATCACAATTTATTTTCTGTAGTTGGCTACAGATATCTGAATGCACTTATCTATTCTTAATCCGTCGGGCCAAAAAAATGATGGGGCCAAAAAAAAAAAGTTCTTCAATCTTTATATACATATGTATGCAAATTTTGCTCGACTCACCTTACTATGAAAAAACTAAACTACTAACATGAGAAAGTACTACTATTAATATTTTTCTTTATTAGGTTTTCGAAACTACCGCCAGTATTGTCTTAGGTTTTTCGTATTACTCACAATAAATATCTTGTATAGGTAACATAAAAAACATGTTACACTATATAAGTTTCTCAAAATTTCTTGTTTATGATATGTGATTATTGTGATACTTTTATATTTTATATGTTTAAAAATATAAAATATATGTCATGCGTGTATAATTTTTGCATTTGGTAAGATATATATTTTTCAAAATGTAAAATACTAAATACATCTCGTAATTGTATTTGATAATTATTTGTTTATCTAGGTTTTCGCTTGTTGATTTTCTTACGATATATCGAAGTGTGGTAGGAGCACTCCAATATCTACATCTCACAAGGCCAGATATCTCTGTTGCTGTGAAAAAGGCTTGTTAATACATGCCATATATAAAAATAGATTATCACTCCGTCCGTGAAAGGGTCGCAAACAACATTGTGTAACAGCTAAAGAAAATGGAAAATGGAAGGCAAAAAAATATACCATTGTGCGAATTTAATTTCCAATGCAGGTTTGTTGCCAGCGGGATCACGCGCCTGTTGCAGCAATCTCTTGTGTATGAGAACATCTTCAACATCTCCATATTCAAATTCAAAGTATTATCTAATTTGTAGCAAAAAAACATTAAATTAGAGAGTATCTAATTGAATGAACTAAATTTTGAGTGCCCAGTTTGACTGTAATCAATTGAAAAATCTAAAAATAACCCTAATAACATAATTTAAACTATTTAAGACTTTAAAATTCTCGAATTAAGAAATATAGGCAAAAGGAAAACCTGACAGGAAGTCGATCAAAGTGATGCCAAAGTTCATCATCAAAATCAGGATGATTCACTTCATGTAAACCAGATTGTTTAAGTCTACAGAAAAATTTACTATACACTTGGCGTGTAATCGGTGGTGATTTTCCTGTTCTACTCCCATTATCATTATCCTCCATCGGAAGGAAGTAGAAGAAGAGTTACTTTTCTCGAATTCAGAGGAGTCGAGTCTGCTGTCACATGAAGAAGAAAATTTAAGAACACCTCTAACAAAAACACTAGGCCAACATTTGAAATGGTCGATTATTTCACTGAGAACATCTATCCAATAACTATCATCTTATATATGGAACCTTTTTTTTTTATAATATATATGAAATCAACCATATACTCCACAACAAAGAAGAATTTTTGCAATTCACACGTCTATAAAATAGTTATATAAGTAATGCGACTCTATGTGAAGTTGGCAAACATAACAATCTCTACTTACAAAGTCATCTGATATTGATCCAAACATATCCGTTTCAATACTAAGAATGATTTAAAATAGTATGTTATGAGATTGGAATACCAAGCACAAAGTCACACAAGTCACTGTAAGTACAAGTAACTCATGTAATTGCCTTTTCTCCATCTCACAGATTGATATACTGGAGTTTTACCCAACAAATGTCCTAAAAGTATTTGCACTTATTAGACGATGAACACAAAAATCATCAAAAGCCACAGCCAGTAAAATTACAGATTAGTGGAGCTACATTCAAAACACGCATGTACAGATGACGTTTTGTCAACCAATACATATGACATAAAAACACCACTATAATTTTTACTAAAAGTGATCAACACCTTTAACCTCATAAGCATAGTTTTACTTCATTTTTGCTATCCTGGCTAACTTCAATTGTCAGCGATTGAGACCCAACAAGAACAAAAATTCACAGACATGATAACGCGAGCACTGAAATGGAAATGAAATAACAAATGTGTACTTATATCACAATATGAATGAACGATAATGTTGTTGACTATGTACTTGTGAATACTTCATTTTGTGTTTGTTTACATATCTGAATTCTTCTAGTGCCAGCCATTTTCAGCAGTTATGTAAAATTACTTACTGCCCCAACAAATACCATCAGAATGTGGCTTATAGGGTTATACCTTCACCAAGAATTTTATCATCTAAAGCACATATTTCAAAATTTGTTTCCTTCTTTCTGGAGGTCCTTTATTCCATAAATTTTAATTGTTGGTCTTCTATGTTATCATATATGACGTATAAAATATTTATCAGTATGCATGAACATGATATAAAGAGATATCTCTTTACTTTATTCCGAACGCTCGACTAACTTTCCCCCACACCCTAGCTGAAGTAAGCTTCCTACTCTAGCGATTGGACAATGGTCTAGGCTTTAAATTTCTATCTTGAATTTGTCATATTTATCTAGCATCTACTGCGCTCTTATAGAAGAAAAAAAAGAAGGTTGAATTGGCACCTACAGAAGTAATAACAACACGATCTCCAGAAAGAAGAAACTCCCAATTTTTAAGCTTTACGAGTCCCTTGGTACTGTATCAATAAAACAGATAGGAAAAATCTATTAGGAAGCAGACAGTCCAAAAATTTTATTATATGCCAAGATATGTACAACACTTCCCATCTTTAAAATGAACAAAAAATCGACTTGCTGGATGTGATGAGGATTGCACAACAATTGGTAATTGCTCTAAAACGTATATAAACAAAACCCACTAATCAAACCCTCTATATAATCCTAAAACTACAATCAAATTTCAGGCAAGGGCGGAGCCAGGAATTTAAAAGAGGGGGTGCAAGAAAAAATACAATTTTTTTTTTATTGCACATCAAAAAATACCTTTAAGAATGTTGTAGTATATTAGTATCTTCCAATAAGATTAGTCTTTTAGTAAAAAAAATATATGCCTCTTCGGCCATACAATAAGATCTAAAGTTTTATTATAAGAGAATTGAACAAATTTTATAAGAAGAAAAAATTCAGTAAATAATTCAGTAAAAATTCACAAACCCACACATACTGCCGACTGAACAAAGATGAGAAGAAAAATTAGACCAAATTACTTGAATATAGAAATGATGCATTGACAAAGAAATAATCTTCTTCAAAGTTCACTCAATGGTAATTACGATTCACTAATTACAAACAACGTAAAAGAATTGTGCATACACAAATGTAAAATTAATGATTATTGAAAATTTTAAACAAATTCATAATAAAATTGAAAATAAGGAAGACAAATTAAAAGTTCCCTACCTCGTGATCTTCACATAAGGCAGCAGCAGTACAATCATTTAGGGGTGAGGTCTTATTATTTCAACTGCTAAACCTTACATCAAAGGTTTCAAATACATTCATTCAAGTTTTCATGATGAATATCGTGAGGGTATGGATGCTAGTAAAAATTTCTTACCGAGTAGACCATTTCTAGCAAAATCTAATTCTGTATAAAAGGAAGTAGATTTGTGTTGAAAGTTTGCGAAGCAACGGTTTTCTCTCATTCGATGAAGATTACAGTTAGAGCATCGCTCGGTCAAACTTACAAGTTTTGGTATATCAAGCTTGTTGTCAAATTTAGTAGATCTATATGTTGATTTATAGACTACTAATGTCAGTCATGGATTATGAATAAAACATGGTGTAGTTGAGCATCATAATTCACCAATCGAACTTGAAGACTGAAGACTGAAGAACGACGACGTCAACAGAAACTCCATCAACAAAGATGTGTAAAGAATGTCTATCCTATTTACTCATATTATCTACCATTCTATCTACCGAGACATGTCGTATGACTTTAGTGTTATGATGAACATTGCAAAGAAGTATTCAAGCAATAAAGAGTAGTCAAGTAAGTTCTTATGTTCAAAAACTGTTTTCTCAGTTCGCGAACTTGAACTTGTAAAAATAAAGACATGATTAATAAATCTCAATTAACTCGCGTACACGAATTGATTTTCTCAGTTCGCAAACTGGTCGATTTTGAGATATCCCTGGATAACTTTTATTTCAAAGTACACGAACTGATTTACTGGTTGATTTTAAGAGTTTCCTTAGTTACGAGATGACTATTTGTTTACGAACTGTTTTGGAAAATCCACAAATTGGTCTTGTGATAATTAAATTCCATTTTAAGCTTGTCAGTTCCGGAACTACTTAACCATTGTTCCTTGGAAAAGCACATGGTGCATAACGTATGCATACAGTTGCACATATCTTCTTTGTTATTCAAGGAAAACTTCAAACATGCTTACATGTACAATCTATATGAGAAGTTAAGCTTGCTTGGTTCCAAAGAAATTGGTGAACATGTTCATGAGCCTAGATTTATTTGTAAGCTACCAAACCTATTCAATATAAATAGGGGACTCCTTGCACATTAAAATCTCAATGCCGACACTTTTGTGTCCTTGTTGTGGATACAGTCGTCTTCTACAAACCTATGGGAATCGCGCTGCGTAGGTCTTGCGAGATCCAAGAGACGTAAAGGAGCATAACTGAAGTTGAATTACTCATAGGTTGATTCAGTCTCAACATTCCGATCCGAAGTCTGATAATAGGCTAATTCCCGTAGCGTCTTAATACAATGTGGTGTTCAAGTTCTGGACTAGGTCCCATATTTTTTCTACACATTGCAGTTTTCCTCGTTAACCAAATTTCTTGTGTCTTGTGTTATTCCTTTCCCCCATTATATTGTTCATCTTTATAATAAAAATATCACAAGTAGTACGTCAAATAACCTAGAAAGTTTTTAAGCCTAAAAGACTGTATAAAACCTACAAGATTATTCTTGAGAATTTGTATCTTGAAAGATAGATTACAAGACTTGTTGTTGTTGGAATTAAGATCTTATAACAGTTCGGGTACATACTAGGTGGTTACTTGGATATTGATTTTTGAGATCGTCCAAGTAAGACTTGTTTATATATCAGATGTCGGATCTTTACCATTGATCAGTGCTACTGATTATGACAATTTTGCCCATACAGGTTTCCGAACAAAAAGTTGGTGGTGTACTTGGTACCATCTCCTTTTCGATTATTTTGTCGAGTAAAGTTATGATATCATCAATTTCAACATTAAAGGAGATTTTTATGAGATGTGATCAGTATGTAAAAGCGTTAAACTAGGTTTTTACAATTGATCGGTCAACTAGATAATAAATTTTGATTCACCATCATTGTTAATTTTGTGCATATGTTTAAAGCAACTTTATTATCTTAGTCTAGTATCATTTATCGTATTTTATCTTCGTATATTGGTTTTTTTATATTAAAAAAATAGATAACTTTTTTCTTCTGGTCATCTATTTTTATTTTTTCGAGGTAAGGTCCACGTCATCTTCCTTTCTTAATTAGTACTGAAAAAGCGGGGGTACAACAACCATACCCAATATTTCGCTTAGCAATCTGTATGGACTAACTCCAATATACTTTAAACATAATAAACTAGACAGTCAGACTCAATCTTAATAAAAAGCATATAAAAGAGTTATATCTCAATTTCTCGATTCAATCCGCAATCAAACAAATAGGAATTTGCGAGACCGATTTAATATAAGAGAGATAACTTGAACGGTACAAAAGACAATTGTTCAAGGATCAATCAATTTCAATCAACAACCAAAGGTTGGATTTACCAATTGATCGATTCAACGCACAACCTGTGATATTTTAATTTTATAACAAAATATAATGCGGAAAAGAAATAACACAGTCACCATAAGTTTTGTTAACGAGGAAACCGCAAATGCAGAAAACCCCCGGGACCTAGTCCAGATTGAACACCACATTGTATTAAGCCGCTACAGACACTAGCCTACTAAAAACTAACTTTGATCTTGACTGTAGTTGAACCCCAATCAATCTCACACTGATCCAAGGTACAGTTGCGCTCCTTACGTCTCTGATCCCAGCAGGATACTAAGCACTTGATTCCCTTAGCTGATCTCACCCACAACTAAGAGTTGCTACGACCCAAAGTCGAAGACTTGATAAACAAATCTGTATCACACAGAAAAGTCTATAGGAATAAATAAATCTGTCTCCCACAGAAATACCTACGAGTTTTGTTCCGTCTTTTGATAAATCAAGGTGAACAGGAACCAATTGATATACCAGACTTATATTTCCGAAGAACAGCCTAGAAATATCAATCACCTCACAATAATCTTAATCGACTAGCGAAACAAGATATTGTGGAATCACAAACAATGAGACGAAGGTGTTTGTGACTACTTTTCTATCTTGCCTATCGGAGATATAAATCTCAAGCCAATCTTACGATTGTACTCAATCACGATAGAAATAACAAGATCATATCACGCAACTACATAGAAAATAGTTGGGTCTGGCTTCACAATCCCAATGAAGTCTTTAAGTCGTTAACCTACAGGGTTTCGTGAAAAACCTAAGGTTAAAGGAGAATCGACTCTAGCTTATACAACTAGTATCACACAGGAGGTGTGGGGATTATGTAACACCCTGATTTTCGGGACCGGATCCTACCCGGATCCCATACCCGAAAACCCGAAGTGCTACTTCGATATCATAGCCGAAGCCCGGGTACTAAGCCCAAGCTCATTAAACAATTTATTTGGGCTAATTTAGTTTTGTTCGTTTTAACAATTTTATCGCAGCGGAATACTTAGATTATTTTTTTTTAGAGAATCATTTTAAAAGTACGTATACAACTCAAAAATTCTATAACTTTGATTAAATGTCCCTTAATATGTTTTACATTTATTACAAAAAGAATCATACCAAAAAACTATTAGGAATTTAAAATGATAAGCAGTCAACTCAACACTAAACAATATTTTACATCTTTGAAACTAAGACTAATTACATCCTTGAACTAGAATTTTACATATAAATCACAATTCTAGGGATCTAAAATTATTCTCTAGACTCCACGTTGATCAACTCCTTGTCATGCATCAAATCTGGAATTTTTGTCATAATACGACATGAGTTTTGACACTCAGTAGGCAAAGAAGCAACAAAACATTTAACACAAACATTTTTCAATTCTTTAAAAACAACAAGCACAATAATATCACCCCAAGCATGTCTAACAACATTTTATGCACATGGAAACACCAATATCCACAATACAATCAAGTCAATCAATCTGCTCGCGCTAAGGGAGCTCCAAAGATAACTCGTATCCCGTCAAAAGGTTTTTAGGGGTCGCTGTCCATGGACTGTAGCCCAAATCTGCTCGCGCCAAGGGAGCCAAAAGTTTTTTAGGGGTCGCTGCCCATGGACCGTAGCCCAAATCTGCTCGCGCCAAGGGAGCCAAAATATTTTTAGGGGTCACTGCCCATGGACCGTAGCCCAAATCATATTCATGCTCATACAACAATATCAAAATCATTATTAACCATAAACTTCAATCAAGACCACCATATATCAACCAAATGGTAAAAGTAATATAAACACAAATTTAATTAAAGAACACCCATATAAAAGAAATAAAATAAATAAGGTTTTGGTTTGTGTTGCGCGTACCTCAATTCGCAAGATCCAAAAGTTATGAAAATACAAGCTATTAACTTTATAAACACCATGATCCACCATCTTTGACACCAAAATAATCATCTCCAATATTATTCTCTATTTTATCTAGTGACAAAACTTTTATGTTTTTTAAACGACATAATCGTCTTCTCTCCCAAAATATCAAATTATCGTCGTTCCTCTTACAATAATCTTTTGTTTTCGTTCCTCTTACAATAATCTTTTGTTTTCGTTTTCTTATAAATAATGTTCACTAAAAAAAAGTAGAAAAATAAAACCCATAATATGACAACATTTATTTTATCTTATTAGGAAACATTTTTAATTAAACCGCTCGCATGCAAATAATAAAGCTCATTGACTTAAGTTAATTTCCTATAATAAAGTGACAACCCATGCACGATATTTATCAAATTAAACTTACCAAAAGATAATAAGCATCTTGCTTAATACTATACTTGACAAAGATATTTCTTCTTTCCATAATATTAATGTTATTTTTATTACTTGGTAACATAATTTCAAAATTATATATTTCCTTCCTTTTAAGACCTAAAATAAATTCCACATTTATTCTCAATATTTAATCATGTCAAGCCTAAAAATATATTTAAAATTTTTAATTTCACATCCTAGATTAGCTAGAGCACAAATTATTAAGTTACCAAAATAATTCAAATTTTCCATTTCAATTTTCTTATGTATTTAAAATCCATGCAAAAATTTCATTAATCACTAACTGTGACAATTAAGGAAACTAAATTCTCTTTATTTACATTTACCAAATAATCGATCAACAACCAATAATAGCAATAATTTTGATTTTCACCTCAAGTGACAACTATTTATTTTCATTTTCACCTCAAGTGACAACTAGCAATAATAATTCTTATAATTAAATTAGCAAATTTAAACATTACCAAAAATATAATAAAAAATACTTAATTATATTATTTATATTTATAAAGTGACACCTAATATATAATATGTACACACTTTTCCAAAAATAAATCATGAAGACATTCATAAGCTCATGCAAAACATATTCTGTATTTATATATATATATATATATATATAATTTAAATAAATATCAAGTTACACAAATGTCATCATGCCACATGTCAAGCTCCATCAATTATTTATGTTCTTGCTAAAATCAATCAATTCTAATTAATTAGTAAAATGAAAATTAATGACGACTTAGATAAAGCACTAGTTCGCTGAGATAATCTAATTATATTACATTACAAAATTACCTTTTTATCAATATACGAAAATACCCTTAAAATTTTGACCGGGTATTACAGATTAGGTTTCCCAGTTGCTAGAGTTCTCCTTTATATAGTCTCCAAATCAGGGTTTGCAATCTAAGTTACCTTGGTAACAAAGCATTCAATATTCACCGTTAGATGAAAACCTGATTAGATTCAAGCTAATATCTTTCAACCGTTAGATCGAACTTAGCTTGTTATACACAAATGAAATGTAACTTCATTTAGGTTTGAGTAACCGTACCTAAACGTGTACACTTAGTTGGTTCAACAATAGTTAACCAATGGTTAGCCATATGAGAACTTTCATATCAACCTTATTCATCTTCACCATAACTAGTTCAAGTGACTCAAATGAACTAGTTAGAGAGTTGTTCAATTGCTTAGATCTTATAGAAGTATACAAGACACAATCGAAGCAAAATCGGTTTTGATTCACTCGAATCGGAATCGATTCATGAACATTATAGCCACGGTTTGCAAAGATTGCATTCCTTAATATATAAATGTTTTAGTTCATGAACAAACCGATTTTAGAAAGTAACCTACTTAAGTATGCATACGGGTACGCGTACTTAAGTAACCGGATTGAGTTTGTTTTTCACTTTCAAGCTCCAGCAGAAATTTACGGACGTGAACTTTCCGCCAGTACGCGTACGGGTACGCATACTTTGGGTTCCTTGTTTTGTACTTTTACACAAATGTGAGAACACACCATGTTTATATCCAAAGATAGTTACATGTTCTAAAATCTCATTTCAATCATTGAAACTTTCTTAGAGGATGTTATATAGTTGTTATTCACAAACTATTTTTCATCAAAGCGATTTTCAAGTTATTGAAATAATCAACATGACTTTCATCACGAGTAAAGATGAACTTGGCCAAAGCGAAAGCTTACCAACATATATTTCGAGAAATAGATAAGCGAGATAAACTCGGCTCGAAATAACAAATGTGTATAATCGAAGTCTATATAGCAATACGACTTTTGTCTAAAGATAGGAGATAGAATAGATAGACTTTTGAGTGATATATAAGTTCAAGTCTCCACATACCTTTTTGTCGATGAAGTTCCACAAGTTCCTTAAGTAGTTCTTCGTCTTTGCATGATGAACGCCGTGGAGTCTAGAGCCCAACTACACTTACTATCCTAGTCCGAGACTTAGCTATAAGTAGACTAGAATCAAGACTTATATTTTTGGCAACTAAACTTGACAAACAAGCTCGAGATAGAAACGCTTGCGAGTTCGACCGAGCAGTGCTCTAACAATCTCCTCCTTTGTCAATTTTAGTGACAAATCTATCAATACATATGGAATACAAAATAAATAAACTTTGTAGCTTCTCATCCAAATGCTTGATCTCCTTGGTTCTTTAACATTACTCGAAATCTTCGTCACTTCCAAGTACTCCAATGATTCTAAAGATGTTCACTTCAATATCATCGTTGTTGAAGATCCGTAGCCATAACAATGAGAAAACAATAGCTCTCAATCATTGTTATACAGTGTCATAGTATTATTACACAGCATCAAAGTTCAATTGTATCACAACTTTTGACAACAATACTCTGGTGATATGTATTACCCCCCCTTAGTTAATACTTCATCTCACATGAAAACCACTCCCCCCTTACATAATGATCTGAAAACCATATGTATTTGTAGTGTGAACTACACATTAATTCTCCCCCTTTTTGTCAATAAAATTGGTAAAGGTACGAAATTTAGTGGGATCCTAATGAAATTTCCATAGAGATATTTCATGACCAAAAGAAAAGAACATATCAACTTGTTTAGATGCAATCATATAGTCGAAACTAAATGCATTCATCAAGGAGTTTATAAAGATACAAGATAACCCCTATAATATTCCACAGCCGCACTCCCCACAAAGATTTGGCAATTAAGCACAAGTTCAATTAAGAACTCTCCCCCATATAATGTCATTCTCCAAAGAACAACAAAGGCGGCCTTACTTTCACAAGAAAAGAAGGAATTCTTTGGACATTAACAAATCACATAAGAATATGAATTTGTATCCAAAAATCTCAATTAAATTAACCACAAGAGAACCCATGATTAATTTAATCGGAAATGCTCACATAAGAAAACTTACGGGGCCGCACAGTATATTACATAAAAATGTGGATCAAGGAAGATCAATACTGCGAAATAAACAAAGATTCACTCTATTCTTCATCACTATTTGCAAAATGACGTATAATAGACATAATCTTTGTAAACAAAAGTTCATCCTATCTTCCATCAATATTTGTATAATGACATAATAGGCTTAACTTTTGTTTGTCAAAAGTTCATTCAATCTTTTATCAATACTTGCATACCGACATATGAAAGACTTAACTTTTGACCACGTATGAGACAATTATAGTTCACGGACGCAAACACACTTATCCCATAACAAGTTGAATTATATGAAACCATAAAGATTAATACTGCAAAATCATCTTCCAAATAAACTTTAGAATTTAAATAAATAAATCTAAAAACATTGCAAGATGAAAATCGTTGGAAATAGCTATGTGTACTCACAATAATGGCTATTCCAAACCCTAGTTATCCTTCTTAAAAACACAAGAATAAATTCTCATAAGAAGTTTCCTAGACATTAAGACCTTTGAAAAATTATTTATCGTCCCCGAACTCCTTATCGTCAACAGCCATTGGGACATAAGGTTCATGAAGAAAGGAGTTGATATCAACAAACCTTATTGACTGATGCCGAACCAGGTCCTTCTGAATTTCAAGAGTCTTAAACACAAAAGCCTTTATTTGCTGCACTTCTTTTCTTAATTCCTTCAATTCTTCAAGAACACCAGAAAATTTCTAAAGATTTGAAGGGACAACTCTTGGTTTTCTCACATTCCTCTTTTTTCTTTTCAGGTTTGGGTAAACAGGAGGAATGTCTTTTTCCTTCATGATTGATGGCTTAACAATCATATTAACATCTTTCCCATCAGAAGTTATGATGCTTGGAGTCTCCATAGTAATATGGGTTTGTGAGAGGATTTCTCAGAACAAGCTCTACAAGCCAAACTTATGACAAAAGAGTTTCTTAGAGAAGGAAAAAGGAATGTAGGGTTACCTTTATACACTCAAAGGATTCACGTACGCACAACTCTTACCCTAAAAAAGGCAGAATTGTCTATTTTAACCCTCTTTTATTGATTAAGCAGGGAAGACTTTTCCAATATCAATTAGATATGAAAAGCAGCATGAATTCCAAACTTTTCAATGCTCACAGAGCAAAAACATGAAAACAAAAAAGAAAATAAAAAAAACTAGAAGAATTTTCTTTTCCTAAAGCCTGATGTGTGCTAAATCTTGTCTCTTTTGATCAGGCACATGAGACAAGACGCACAAACCAACACAATTTAAGTTGTGCTGGGGTGAACAATGATCTGTCCACCATAACCTTTTTGAATGGAATTCATAGAGCCCTGTTTCTCATAGCGTTTAGACCATAAATCTCTTTCTAATGATCTAGTCTTTTCTTTGGAAACTAACTTCTTTGAAGAAGAGATGCGTTTACATACCTCTTGAAAAGACGAGGGTACCCAAATATACCTCAATCTAAAACTTTTCCACCTATAAGTCCTTTCTCCGAAAGTGATTGTCTATGGACTGAGTCAAGACAATATAACTAATCGGTTCACACTTCGTGTGATTGTCTATGGATATGAGATCGAGACAATACGACAACAAGATAACTTGTGTGATTGACTATGGATACAAGATCGAGACAATACAACAACGAAGTATGTTTACTTGATAATAGATTCAGACTTAACCATACACAATAGGATTGCTATCAAGTAAATAGGAATCAACGTTTGTGTATTTTACTTCTAATTATAATAAAAACAATTATAATTGCAAAAATAGAAAAGTAAAAAACACAACAAGATTTTGTTAACGAGGAAACCGCAAATGCAGAAAAACCTCGGGACCTTGTCCAGAATTGAATACTCTCAGAATTAAGCCGCTATACAAAATCAAACCAACTTCGTATAGTTGATACCAAGCAACTAAACCTATAGTTCACTTAGTTCCGTCTGTATCCATGCGCCTCCAACTTGCAGTAAGTCACGCACTTGGAACAATTCCTTTGGTTCGTATTCCAAACAGTAAAGGAACAACAAATCTATTCGGTAACAACTCTTTTCAAACAACGTGATATGAGTTTGACTAAAGGCTCTTCCGTTTATTCCAATAAACTCCTTTGTCATGTTCTTAGATCTATCCAATAAACAACTACCAAAGTAATTGTCAAGATTTTGCAATCAATACTTTGAATCACAAAGAAACGTATTGATGCCGATCTACTCAACTAATCAATCAAGATTATCACAAAGATAAACCGATTATAGTTGGATCCCCAGCCGATCAATTTTTGTGCACACCAAAGATTATAAACCCAAATCAGAAATCTTATTCGTCTTCAAATCTTCTTAGATCTTCAATAAACACCTGCGCACAATCAACTTGAATCTCTTGTGATCAATCACACACAGAACGGAGTCTGTTAACAATGAATTATGACAAGACGTATTTAGATCTACAAACAGTCTAAAGATCTCCCGTCGAAACTTCGATCTAGTTTGAGTGAATATTATATCAAAAGAGAGGATTCTCAAGCATAAACAAACTAGGTGCAATCAAAGTTCAACAACCGTTAGTCAATCAAATCAATCGAAAACTAATGATGAACTACAATTATCTAGTTTCCCACCAATGGTACTAATAGAGCTTCTCAATCCCAAAGAAGTCTTTAAACCGAGTGGTCGTAAGAGATTTCACCTAATAAGGTTACTTTCCTCTTCGAATAGGCGACTCCACCAGTAACAACATAACTAGGTAGTTTTGCTGGCTCTGAGGATTAGTTTGCTCGAAATTCAAACTTCAATATTTATAGACCAAGGAAGTTTTGACACCAAGGAATTTCCAAAACCGAAAATATTCTCAAGATATGCAATATATTTCCAAATTCGGTTTCCATAATTCCTGGAAATGCTCTGTCCAAATATTGACCGAAATCTCTTAGAAAATCTCCAACTAGTAAATGCACATTACTAATTTTTATTTTCTAAAGATATGCATTTTAATTGCTGGAAATTAAAAGCATATAAAACTAAAAACCTTAATTAAAAGATTCTCAATTTATTTCGATTCGGGATTCTCCTTTAGCTATTAAGGAATATCTTTGAACAATAAAAGGTAAGAATTACTGCACGTGTTCAAAGTATGTCGACATCTT
Source organism: Papaver atlanticum (assembly GCA_023531105.1). Taxonomy (NCBI): domain Eukaryota; kingdom Viridiplantae; phylum Streptophyta; class Magnoliopsida; order Ranunculales; family Papaveraceae; genus Papaver; species Papaver atlanticum. The sequence goes on along the minus strand of JAJJMB010007708.1, from coordinate 28,209,481 downwards.
TTACTTGGTAAATCCTTTTTCATATTTACCATCTTGGAATCGATTTACTATACTTCCAAACAAGTTTAGAATTGGTTCATCTGACTTCCAAGAACTATGTGATTGATTATCCTATCAAATCACCAATCATGGGTTTCACGGTTCTACCTCCATGTGGGTACTAGAATTAGTCACGCTAGTTTCCAAAACTTTGTTGACTAGGTACTAGGATCGGTTCCCACATATATATGGTATGTAACTTGTATTTGTTGCACATGTTCATAGGATCGGTTCCCCAATAACTAAAAACTTGTTACACCTCTTACAAGGATCGATTCCCCTTTTGTGATCGGTTGCACCTCTTACTAGGATCGGTTCCCCAATGTCTAGAGTTGGTCATACCAATTACAACAAATCGATCATACCATCTCAGGTGATTACTTAAGATCGGTTTCACTAATAAAAGTCATACCAATACAAAAGTCAGGCCTTATGAATAGTTTTACCAAGATACATAAACAAGTTATGAGCGGTTATACTAAACACACATATTGGTAATCCAAAGATTTGCAATGAATAACAAATACCAATAAGCCTAGCGATTTCCCTTTCGATTCACAAAACAAGTTCATGAATTTACTTCCTTTAAACGAATGTAAAACATTGTTTCCTAGGACGAAATCTTCACCCATACCCATACATAATCACAATAGCATTCATACGATTATGTCGATGTCTTATATACGAAGTTCAAAAGATAGACGTTATACTTCGTATTGTAATTCCTTAATACTATGTCTAACTAGAGTATAATCATTCACAGCTTCGCAGTTATGTTTTCAATATGCACGACTTGAAAGATACGTTAGGAATGAAATAGTTCAAGTCAAATATTACTAACCTCAAGTGGAAGGATGATGTCGTCGTTGTAGTTCTTTACTTCTTCACATTCTTCAAGTCTTCACGTAATACTTGTAAGTCTCATATCCTAGTAACTTTCTAGCTAACCTATACGAAGCTGACTCTAGTAAATAATTAAGCGACTCTTTAAATGAGTTTTGATTCACTAAAATATGATAACCAAACTTGACATACCAACGCTTGGTGGGTTCAACCGAGTTATGCTCTAACACCTCTGATGATTCTTGCACAAGTTTTAGCTTGTTTGCTAATCGATTCGCTCTTCGTTGAAGTTTGTTGACATATCTCATTTTGTGTTTGAACTTGAAACACTTTGATAACTAATGACCTCTGAGAGAACAATAAGGACATGTCAAATTGGAAGAAGATTCAGACGCCCGAGACGTGTATGCGGTTAGACACATAGTGGAACCTGAAAAATCAGAAAAAGAGTTTCCAACAGAAACATGTAGATCAATTTTTTCTTCCAGATTGGTTGAGATTTCTTCTGAAAGAATATCAAGATTGATGTATGTATTGCTACAATTATCAAAATCAATATTTTCGCACAGAAGTGCAACACTTGACTTTTTGTCTTCATTATAATCATAATTATCAGACATTTCATCAAGAGTTGCAGCCAGACCTTTGTTCATAGTGTATTTTTTACGATTTGGACACTTATTTGCAAAATGGCCAAAACCTTTACACTTAAAGCACTGAGGCATATCCTCGTCATCAGTTTCATCATTGTCCCTGTTTTTAGGAGGAACACGGTTATAGAGTTCAACTGATGACTTGGGTTTATCTCTGGAGAATCGTTTACTTCTCTTCAAAAGAAGGTCCCTAAACTGTCTTGTGATCAAGGAGACTGACTTGTCAAGATCTTCATCAGATGAATCAGTCTCAGAAAGATCATCTTTAGAGATGCAAACACTTTTACTTTTGTCAAGTAATTTAGTGTTCTTTTGTTCTTTGAAAGCAACACCCTTTCCGGATCTGGATGTATGCTCATGATCAAAGATCTTTAACTTCCCAACCAGAGTATTTCTGGAAAGAGTTGCGAGATTATTTCCTTCAACGATGGCATGCTTCTTAGAATCGTATCTAGATGGTAGTGATCTGAGAATTTTCATCACAATGTCCTTTTCAGGAATAGTCTTACCCAATGCAAAAGATGCATTAACAATTTCAGGTACTTTGTGATTAAACTCATCAAACGAATCTTCATCTGCCATACGAAGGTTTTCCCAATCAGAATTTAGGTTTTGAAGCCTATCTTCTTTTTCAGAGGTATTCCCTTCAAATACAGTTTCTAAGATATCCCAGGCTTCTTTAGACTTTGTGCACGTAGTCACATGATGGTGAAGATCTGGGGTAATGGCATGTATGATAGCATTTAAGCCGTCGGAATTTTGCTTTGCAACAAGAATTTCTTCTGGACTATATCTACCAACTAGGTATCACAGGGACCGTAGGCCCCGGTTCAACTTCTTGACCATTTTGAAGTGGCTTAACATTTTTATATTTAAAATTAGTCCAACCGAACATTTCATATATTTCGTGTATATATATATATATATCTTATATAAAGAGAATCGGGGGCTGAATAGTACAGTGAAGCTATAAATTCTGTTTTCCCAATTTACCTCTATAATTACATCTTCTCTAAACCATTTCCTAAATTGATGTAGGCCATAGAAGTAACTAATGATTTTAAAACAAATCATTATGATTGCTGTGAGTTCTAAGATCATAAATGTTATCAATTATCTTTTCCCATCTCAATCTTACTCTCTCCTCATATAACAGACCTGTTTTGAGAAAAAATTTTAAATAGGGATAACTATGTAATCTCCTCATATAACAGGCCACTACTGCTAACAATCGTGAGCTAGGGAGTAGTAAGAAAATGAGGGGCATTATATTAAATTGAGCTTAGGCACGTGGGAGACACTCTACACTAGTTTGGTATATATGTAAATAATAATAAATGCTGGGATATTAATGTCATTTGACTCAACATTATCCTTTCTCCATTTTCCCTCTATTCCTGTAACTCTTTTCCAACTTCTTGCGGATGGGTTATATTCCAAAACAAAATTGAAACCTTCTCTATACACAACGAAGCACTTGATCTATTGTTACAACCCAGTTTTCTCCTTTAATCTCTTCTCTAACATCATCTCTTCATTCTTTTCTCCAATTTCCCCTAAATCTCAAACCCTAATATTTTCTTCACTCACAAAATCAAAATCAATCATTTTGTTCTTAAATTCGTCACAAAAATCCATCACTCATCAATGTCGCAGCTATTTTTTTTTTTTTTTTAATTCTCCTTTGCTTTTGTCTTTTGAAATACAAAAGCAACAGAGAAAAGAATCCGAGAGACTACTGTACGAAGTAAGTAATGTCTACATTTCACATTTATTTTCCATGTTCTCTCCCTCTTCCGTAATTTTTGTGATGATATTTGCTAACGTTTTATCACCAATTCCATTTCTTTCTTTTTTTCTTTTCAAAATTGGACTTATGTAAGGAATGTGGGAATTGGACAAACGAAGTTCAAATTTTCCTGCCGGTATTGTTTTAACAAAATTGTAAGTTTGCTCCTAGAACCTTGCTCGGGAAAACACACATTCATCATAATTTACTGTTTCAGAAAAGGCAATGAAAGACATCTTAATAGTTTTCTCAAATTGACTCATCATATAGTTTTTTTTTTTTTTTTTTTTTTTTTAGACTCATACTTTGGGTACAGGGATAATGTAGAATTTTTTTTTTAACATTTGTTTCTGTATCCAGGTATTTGGTTGGTGCTGGAGCACAGGAAAAGGCAGTGCCAAGCAAAAGGGTATTGTTTTTTTTATCTTCCATCCTTATATAATAATTTTAATGTTAACTAAGAAGGTGCCCCAAATCATTGTGATAGTCATATATTTGTCGACGGTGATACTTCGTTTAATATGAATTTGAATATGCACGTTTTGCCTATTGCATTGGTTATCCATTTGAGAGTTTCAGCTGGGTTTTCCTGTAATTAGAATTTATTTCTGTGTAGTTAGATAAACTTGTTGGATTTTTTTTTTATTTTTTTTTATACAAATCGTATTTTATACCTTTATGTTTATGCCCGGAAGCTTCATCAGTTCTGTTATCTCCATATCTTCGACTATCTTTTCTACCATCTTCCTAGGACCATCTTTTCGAGCTTGTAATTAGAAAATATTAGATTGCCTCTTATTCACAGGTCTAGTTAACGGTATCGGATAAAAGGAGGGACTGTTGCCATTGAACACAAACTCGAAATAGTAGAAGTATGCCTAATTGATGTTGATTCAGTATAGGTAGAAATTCTCTCTTGTTGCTTATTTTGAAAGTTTTTATTTTGAAAGCTAAATTTGGTAAAGTTTTCTGTTTGGTATTGCAGAGAGTTCAATACTATATTTGTTGATATGTAAGTAGTGATCATATAGTGTTTATTATGCTTATTGAGCCAAATCATTTTTGTGTTAACTGTCAAGCTGCAATATCTAGACACTAATTACTTCCATTTTTTCTGCAGGAAGAAAGAGACTTGTTATAACGGGTAATTTTCTTTGTTACGTGGTGCGCTGTGAATGTTGCCAAGTCATTTGAGTACCTTGATAATTGGCAAGAGGAGTCTCTAATTCAGGTACTGTTATGACGATTGGTTAAGGGAGACAATAAAATTTTCTTTTCCGGATCATCTTCAGGAACAATAGTAGATATATACATCAATTAAATTATCTTTTAAATTGAAGAACTTATGGATAGACAATGTGAGTTGCTCAGGCCAGAACAGAATAAAAAGTAAACATGAATGTCAATACGTTATGCTAAATCAAAATAATAATATACAATAGGACTTCTGGGTAGACAATGTTAGTTGTCTCCAGATTGTCCATTCCATTTTCCAGAAGCACCGTTATTCTATTTGCCGCAGTGCACCTCGATAAAGCAACATATAGTTGTCCGTGGCTGAACACAGGAGTTCGTAAATCGATCCCAACGTACTTTACAGACTGACCTTGTGATTTGTTAATTGTCATTGCATATGCTAGCCGGACAGGAAACTGGCGTCTTGTCATATTTATATTCAGTTCTGTAATCGATTGTTGAAACATTATTCTTGGCAGTAATACCTTGTCCCCTGCTTTGTGCCCGGTTAGAATTTTTGCTTGAAGTACATGTTTACCACATTTAGTAACCAACAACCTTGTACCATTACAAAGACCTTCTGACGGGGCGAGATTTCTCATTAGAGTAACTGGACAACCAACTTTAAGTTGTAGCTTGAATAAAGGCATTCCAGGTGGACTCAAGTTCTGCAAAAATTCGCTACTGTAATTTGGTATAATGCCGCTTTCATCGGCATTCAGTTTGTCTGCAGCTAAATATGTGTATGTCTCACCATCCAAAATATCCAATGCTTCTTTGTTTATCTCGTTGACATCATCATTACGTGCTGATAGAATGATTCTTTCAGTTAGCTGTTCAGAAGATACCTGATCATCTTTCCCCAAACAGGGGTAAAGTTTGGATATGAGTTATTTCACATCTTTGCATCTATGCACCGAAGGAGGGAGTTGAATCTTTTCTTCTGGATTTGTCCCGACCTATCACGTAAGTAAATTATCCATTTTAATGTCCAAGGTTATTATTGTTCTCAAAAATATCAATATCACAGTGTCAGAGAATATTATTACCTCTAGTAATGTCTCAGCGAACGCAATGTTTTCAGGTTCTTGAAGATCAAGACGCATATTCTTCGTAAGTGTCAGAACGGTTATATTATTCCAGACCAAAGATTTTCTGAGGCACGCGCCTACGACGTCTGCACGGCTGCCGTTCGGTATAACTGGCAGGGTTTGCCTGAAATCTCCTCCCATAACAACCGTAATACCTCCAAAAGGTAATAATTTGTTTTCATGTACATCTTGAAGTAATTTGTTAACCGACTCCACACAATATTTATGCTGCATTGGTACTTCATCCCATATGATCAGTTTTGCTTCTTTAAGGAGTTTAGCTTCTGAACTTTGTTTAGGAATTGAATATACACTGTCTTCGTTTATTTCTATCGGGATCTTAAATGTTGAGTGTGCAGTCCTACCCCCTACCAAAAGCAACGAAGCAATACCCGATGATGCAACGGTGAGCACTACATCTCCCTTGAATCGACAACTTGCAGTTATTGTGTTGTATAGAAATGTTTTCCCTGTCCCTGCGCTGCCGTTTAGAAAAAAGGTACGACCATCTCTTTGTTGCACGGACTCTGTTATTTTATTGTACGCTGACAACTGTTCCGGATTTAAGCTTGCAATATTTCTTCTAAGTTCTGGTTCTTTTATTGCAAATTGAAGTTGTCGATGCTCGAATATTAATCTGTTTCCAATGATCTTACCCCAATTTTCTTTTGGTTTCGGCATTGTAGGAAAATGTTTTAGCTTCTTGCCGGATACGTGCAGTAGTTTGTCCAACAGGTATAATCCATAATCCAAAGTCTGTTCGTCTGTTGGATTCTGAATGTTGAACATTGTTCTCAGTCTATGAGGAAGATCATCGCATATTTTCAAATCAAACTTTTCCCACAAAATTTCTGGTTCAGTCGGGTTACAATCTGTTAAAATTATTTTGAATAGTTTTCTGAGCCGGCTACCTGTTTGGATATCTACGGCTTCTTTAAGACACTCCATGGATTCTCCGTCATTTTCTAGTAGTCCAAGTGCAATGCATGCTCTTTTGAATGTAGGCAGCAAATCACCGTCCACTGTCTTTAGACGTTCAAATGAATTTGCACCTGCAACAACAGTCAACAGTAATCTTAGGTAGTATAGTTCTCCAACATTAGGAGAAACAAAATACATTCTAGCGATTGCAAAACCCTGTTTCCTAATGTGCCACTTTCTTGTAGTTTTATCCCAGACAAAGTGTTGTGGAAACTCTTGGTACGTATATTGAGGTGCTGTAGGATTTTCAGCATAATACTCAAAATAAGCCATCAATGTCGTCTTATAGTTCTCAGCTTTCTCTGTAACCCCTTCTATTGACCCTGTTGATTCATAAATAATTCTTTGCTTGCCTGGCAAATGGATCGCCAATCTCACTACGCTCGGTTCTTCTTGATGCATGGAATAACCGAATAAACGGTGTGCAGCTTCAGGTGGTCCAATATACCTTGCATCTATATACATTTGAACCTCATCTATTGATCCAACAATAATTGTTGTTTTATCATATCCTTTATAGATGTATTTGTTTATGTATTTCACTGCCCTTACTCCAGCACATATCTCGACGTTTAAATGACAGTTAAACATTCTTGATAAGTGTGGATTGTAGGGTACAACATCAGTATTGTATGCTTTACGTCTGCCACGAACAATGACTTCTCTTCCATCATTACTACGTCGATATACTGGATACCTACCACCGTCTAAACATGTAGTGTCGTTATATTTTTTTGGGTATCCTTTGATACATTTTCCTTTTTTCATACAGGGGGCCTCTGGATTCCTATCACCGCATGGACCGTGCACCACACACTTCCTTATTGTATTAAAGAGGAGTGGATCTTTCTTCTCATCTGGAAATTCGGCCGAAACAAATTTGTTCACTTGCTCAACTGTACGTATTTTGTCTGAGTTCTCCAAGAATATTAGTAAATGCATATGTGGTAATCCACGTGTTTGAAATTCAATGGTGTGCACATGACCAACAACTTTGCCAAACACATTATTTTTGGTTATCTCATTCATGAGATCTTTCCTTTTTAACTCGAAAACTCGTGCCACTAAATCAGGACGATGGCATGCATATTGGTGTTGTAGAAGCTCACCTTGGATTTCTGGCCAATTCGGATTGGCAGTCATAGTGAGAAAAATATCAGGATGATGGTTAAAGCGTGTAATTGCCATTGAATCTGGGTAGATTTCATACATGTTTCTTGGACTCCCAATATGAGGATGGTAAAATGCATGGTGTACCTCCTTCTTTAGGTGTTAATCCAGCATCTTTCATTTTTATTATTGAAGCATATTGATCTGCACGTAGCTTTATCTGGTTAAATCTCATAAAATTTAAACGACTTTGTTCAGTCGAAACCCATGCATCTACTAAGAATTCTTGGAATAGTTTCCTCTCAGAATTGTTGAATATTCTGAGTGGCGCTGAAAAAATAGTAACTGTAGAACTGCATCTGAGATAGATTTGTTTTGGTAAAATCTTTTCCATCCCATTGTGCAAGTTCGGTGCTCCAACCTAGCTCACCGTAAGGGAATAGTAAAACATAGTGCAAAGGTAGATACGCAGGATGACATTCATTAATTCTTGTAAATCCTTTTCCTGCTTTTAGATGCAAAAGAATATCACGGGGTGCTTTTATGTCGCTGGGCTTTTCAGGTACGATGACGGATACTTCTTCCGCAGTTGGCAGATTATATCGCCTCTTATCAGAATTCTCATTAAAATGTAGGGAGACCTGCACAAGCTTCTGAGATGACACCTCATTATCTCTTAAGATATCGTGTGCTTGACGAAACTTCGTAATGAAAATGTTGTGCTCCAATAGTGTATCTTGGATAATTTTAAGAACTTCTCTACTTAGATTTGGATTTCTTTTTTCCCGTATAGCCAATGCATGAGATGGATCATATATGTATAGTTGCGAGTAAATTGCATTCTCTCCTTCTTTAGGTGTCAAAGATCCACTATTATGTCGTAATTCACCATGTATTGAAAAATATGGAGGTCCTCCTCCTTTTGATACCCTTGTGTCGTATTTGCATCCAAGACTTGTAAATGCATTAGCAGCATTTATACTTCTAATATTTTCCCTAAACGTCTTTGATTGATCATCATCACCTTCAAATAATTCTCTTAATGAATCAGGAGGTGTATGTAGTGCTGGCAGATTAACTTTTCCTTTATGACAACATTTACCAAATTTGGGGTTCTTAAAAGATGATTCGGTTAATTTCTCGCCAATCCAATGCAGAGCACCACAAAATGGGCAGGGAACGTCCATCTTTCCGAGATAGTTTCTTCCGGTCTCATTAAAATTAACAGCAGGTATATTTCCAACAGCTTTAAGTACATTTTCGTATTCGTCATCAGCTTCTTCATCCGAAGAATATTCATAATCAGTATACTCATCAGAAGATATATCTGGAGCAGGAATAGACCTGTTTGAAAATAAATTACAGCACACATCGTTAAAACAATACTCAAATAGAATTTATATACATTGGTACCTTTAAATTTTAGTATATTACTTCTCATTTTCATCTGAAGTGGATGGTGTACGTAGTGATCCTATCCGCATATTACTTCCCATAGCTACTGTATTCATCTGCAGTAATCGCAAAAAAGATACCTAGTTAGCATACACAATATCAGTATATTTCTTTTTTTCTTATTTTAAATGTTCGAGTAGATATTTTCACTAAGCAGTGATTAATAATTGAGTGGTTAATTTCAGTGGCCCCTGTAGCATCATCTCATATTTACCTGATCTTCATATGCAGCCTCAAAGACATTATGATCTTGTGGCTCTTTTGTCCTTATTTTTTTATGCCGGGTATTCTGCAATTACAAAGACACCAAGTGGTTGATGGAATGATTTGGAAAATGTTCTAATTGATGATCAAAGGGAATAATTCCAATATTCAAATGACACAATAATAATAACAGCTGTATTACGTGACATCATTGATTTTTACCCTTTCTTAATATTTTTATCTATTCTGACATTCATTCCCTATACTTTTTCAGATGTTTCCTTTCTAGATTTTCCACTGTTCTAATCTCAGATTTTCCACTGGTTGGGACACGAAGGAGGAAATATATTCAACAACATCTGTAAGTTTCATTCAGAAACTGAAAATATAAGTATCTTATGTATTCCTCACCTGTAATTTTATTGGCTCCCCCTTTCTTTTTTGCAATTGATGTTGAATTTGTAATTGTTGTTGAGTTTCCATTGACTGCCGATGTATTTTTTCTTGTTTCTCTCTTTCACGACGTTTTTTGTGTGCCAAGGATGCTGCCTGTAGAACAAAAAAAATCAATATCTGCATCTATATTCACATGATTATGAAGAGTAAATGTAGTATTAGTTTGATAAGAAAATTACTGATGGGTTCTTTCTGGGCTGTTGAAGAAGACTTGTTGGGAGAACACCTTCTTCTGAAGGTTCTTTTTGTGCCTGTTGTAAATTTAGAACAGAAATTAGTTGGCAGTCTTAAAAATCAATATCTGCATCTTTTTGGCTCTTTTCATAGTTAATACCTTTTCTTGTTTTTCTTTTTGACGGCGTGCTTTTTGTGCCAAGGATCTTGCCTAGAGCTGGAAAACAAGCTGAAATCCGCAGATTAACCCGTGCCCGGCCCGTGAAAACCCGAACCCGGCTTGGATGGGTTATAAACAAGCCGGGTTCGGGTTAGAGAAATGGTGGCTTGTAAGTAAACGGGTTGACCCGTGCCCGGCCTGTAAACCCGCAAGCTCACCCGTTAACCCGTAGTTTCATTCCCCCATCGTATATTATGCCGCGTGTCCCACTCCCCTCAGTATAACGTGTATCCCCTCATATATAATCGAAAAACCCTAGTGGTAGCGGCCTCTTCTTTTCTTTCTTTTTCTGTTTCTTCTTCGTTCTTCCCTGACGGACAAAACAATAGGATCCTCTTTATTTTCTTCTTAAACGAAAAAGTTCTTAATCATCTTATCAATTGATGTAAAGAATTAATACGAATTTAAAGATGGAGATAGAAATAGGTGGTGTTACTCTTGATTTGAGAAGAGAAATATGGAATTGAAGGTGAATCTGGGAAATCAGAGAAGTTTGAGAAGCAGCTAGGGTTTGGATTTAGGAGGAATGAATTGTCGCTGCTGTTGTGACAAACGAGAATGAAGAGATAATTAGACAGAGAAGAGATGCAGAAGCCAAGTTGCCGTCGATCTCTAGAAATGAAAGATGAAGAAATTGGTTTAAATCTGAATCTATGTTGCAATTCAGAAGATGGGTTAGTGGCAGAAATTGAGATAGGGGTTTGACTAAATTGATGAATCTGAGTCGTGAGAGAAGATGAATAACAGCTAGTCGGTGTCATGATTGAATCTGAAATGGTGGAGGAAGTGATGAACAGAGATGAAGAAGAGATTGAGATTAAGATATTGATTTTTTTTTGGTAAGCATGTTTGATTGGTTAAATCAATCTTCTGAAAAATTAATTTTTAATTTTGGGGTTTTGGAGATACACTGTTAACATTGAAGTTACGAAAGAGAAGATTAATTGAAGCTCCAAAAGAGAATTGTTAGTTTTTGGTTGAAGATATCATGAACTGATGAAGTAGTACTAACGAGAAACTCGGTTAACAGTGTATTTAAATTTTGATATTAAGGTTTCGTTGGTGTGACACTGTGACTGTTGAATCTGTTGATTGAATTGAATCGAAATATCAAATGAATAAGATGAATGTTAGGTTGCAGGGAAGGAGCTTAAGCTTTAGATGGCCTGAATATTGCCGGAAATAGACCAGAAATCAGAGGAAACTCGGTTTCTGGCTAGTTCTAACGAGAAACACTGGCTAACCCGTGAACCCGCAAGCTTTACCCGTTACGGGCGCGGGTTGAAGAAATGACCACCCGTGAAGAATATCGACCCGTAGGTTTTACCCCGTGTTAACCCGAACCCGTGTAATCCATAACAAGCCAGCCCCGGCCCGCCCGTTTGCCAACTCTAATCTTGCCTGTTGAGGAAAAACACTCAATGTGAATGTACTTATTATCAAAGTAAATTAATGTATTCTTATTAGGGCTATGTAGAGTTTGGTACCCAACAAATGACCAACACATTATTTTGGGTACCCAACATTTAGAATATTAAGGGTTGGTACCTGGACCTTCCGTTGACCGTCAAAATCAACGGATGGCCAGACTTTATTTTATTTTTCCTAAATTTTTATTAAACTATTATTACGTTTTACGATTTTACTCTGAAGGAAAAAATATCTTGTTTCTTTATTAGTCGTTCAAGCCACCATCACCGCCGCCATACATCTGTTCTTCCACCGTGACCACTACCATTACCAACCCATCTTCCCCTGTGGCTGTGACCACCACCATCATACATCTGTTCTTCCACCGTGACCACTACCATTACCAACCCATCTTCCCCTGTGACCACCACCATCACCAACCCAGCTGTTCTTTAAGAAAATTGCCCAGAAAACTACCAACAATCACCACATCTTCTACGCTAAAACAACCACTTACTACACCATGGAATCATCCATTATCTCTTTACAGCCACTCACTCATGAAACAACCACCCGATATCTTAAAAATAAAATTTAAAAAACCCGCCCGATACTGCTTCATAATGCAATTCCCATGAATCACCATCATCCACCTGAATTTGCTTTATAATACATCCCCATGAATCACCATCAACATAATATCACTACTACGAAACCCCCAAGAAATCAAATTAATTGATAATACCCCATGTTCTTCCCAATCTCAAATTGGAATCAAGCCCACTCCCCGAACCACTCCAATTGAAAGATCAAATCAACCATAACACATAACCTGACATAAAATCAGTTGAAATTTGGGATTTTATTAGGGTTATAAAATAAAATAAAAAATAAAAAAGAGAACGAATAGAAGAAGAATAAAGATGGGATTTCGTTGATTTTTCTATTGTAAGAAGTACTAATTTTTCTCTCAAGTTATAGAAGACGACTAGCAGATCCAGAGATTTTGAGGAAGACAGAGAGAAGACGGGGAAGAGGGAGGCAGAGAACTGGAGACTAAAGGTTTGGGGAAAAAAAGGCTTATCCAGATCTCTTTAAGACCGTCAGATTAGAGGGTGTATTTGGGTTTTCAAAAAATGATAGTATTTTTATTAAATATAATTATTACTTTGTTAAGTCAATGCTTTGACTTAACAGTCAGCTGTTGGTCCAGGTACCAAACCTTAATATTTTAAATGTTGGGTACCAAAGAAATATGTTGTCATTTACTGGGTACCAAATATTAAATAACCCTTCTCATTATTAGTTGAATATAAGAAGATCGAAAAAAAGAAAGAAATCCAGTGTGAGTGTATTCTTATTATTAGTTGAGTGTGAGAAGATTACTGATGGCTGGTATTCTAGCTGCTTTGTCAATTCTATGCTGCAACGTGACGGAGGCCTAAAACAAAACAGAAGTTAATTAACCAATTTTGATTCAACTTTTTTTTTTTTTAATTTGCCCAACCGAATAATTACCTCATATTTTCCTCTGGTATAATAGAACTCGTTGTCATAATTGAGAATTAAAAATAAGTTGATTGATTGATGATTCCTTCAGCTTAGGTTGACGCCTCTTATAAGGATTCAAAATAAAGAGTTTGGGAAGGAATTGGACAAAGAAACTGAAGCGAGCAATGAAAAGATTAGGAAAGGTAAAATTGAAGCGAATAGGAGAAGTTTTGGAGAGCTATTTTTTAGGTTAAACTTAGGAATTAAATTCACATAAGGAATCTGATCCGTGTCATCAAAGCCATCTGCATTGGTCATGAGTAAGTTGGTCGGAACCATGTTCAGAAAACTTCAACATCGGCTAACGTTAACTTTGGTCGGGCCAAGTCACGATCTTTGCCGTTACTCTAATATGAGAGATGTAACAAACGGTTGGATCTGTCCGAAAGACAAACTCACAGATCGCCCGATCTCGACCGTTCACAACCTATTTTCAATGGTCATATGTGTCCCATAGACAGACATCACTGCCCAATATCCTTAGGTATAGATATATCGCCTTCTGTATTAACCAGAGGATCATAGCCATTAACAACACGTACCCATGTTTGAAAATCACGAGCTTGAAGAAAAGCACGCATAGCGATTTTCTACCACAAGTAGTTTGAGCCATCGAAGACTGGTGGTACGTTTATGGAGATAGAATTTCTGTCCATAGAGTCAGATCGCTACAAACACTGACTTATGAGGTCTTTAAACGTGTTTGCCTGCTCTGATACCAATTGAAAAAGCGGGGGTCTAACAACCTCACCCAATATTTCTCTTAGCAATCTGTATGGACTAACTCCAATATACTTACAAGAGAATCAACTAGACAGTTAGACTCAACCTTATAAAAAGTATATCAAAGAGTTATATCTCAATCTCTCAATTCAATCCGCAATCAAACAAATAATGATTTGCTGGCCCGATTGAATATAAGAGAGATAACTTGAACGATACCAAAGACCAATGTTCAAGGATCAATCAATTTCAATCAACAACCAAAGGTTAGATTTACCAATTGATCGATTCAACGCACAACCTGTGATATTTCAATTATATAACAAAATATAATGCGGAAAAGAAATAACAAAGACACCAGAAGTTTTGTTAACGAGGAAACCGCAAATGCATAAAAACCCCGGGACCTAGTCCAGATTGAACACCACACTGTATTAAGCCGTTACAGACACTAGCCTACTACAAACTAACTTCGGTCTGGACTGTAGTTGAACCCAAATCAATCTCACACTGATTCAAGGTACAGTTGTGCTCCTTACGTTTATGATCCCAGCAGGATACTACGCACTTGATTCCCTTAGCTGATCCCACCCACAACTAAGAGTTGCTACGACCCAAAGTCGAAGACTTGATAAACAAATCTGTATCACACAGACAAGTCTATAGGAATAGATAAATCTGTCTCCCACAGAAATACCTACAAGTTTTGTTCCGTCTTTTGATAAATCAAAGTGAAAAGGAACCAATTGATATACCGGACTTATATTTCCGAAGAACAGCCTAGAAATATCAATCACCTCACAATAATCTTAATCGACTAGCGAAACAAGATATTGTGGAATCACAAACGATGACACGAAGGTGTTTGTGACTACTTTTCTATCTTGCCAATCGGAGATATAAATCTCAAGCCAATCTTACGATTGTACTCAATCACGATAGAAACAGCAAGATCAGATCACGCAACTACAGAGAAAATAGTTGGTCTGGCTTCACAATCCCAATGAAGTCTTTAAGTCGTTAACCTACAGGGTTTCGTGAAAAACCTAAGGTTAAAGGAGAATCGAATCTAGCTTATACAACTAGTATCACACAGGAGGTGTGGGGATTAGGTTTCCCAGTTGCTAGAGTTCTCCTTTATATAATCTCCAAATCAGGGTTTGCAATCTAAGTTACCTTGGTAACAAAGCATTCAATATTCACTGTTAGATGAAAAACTGATTAGATTCAAGCTAATATCTTTCAACTGTTAGATCGAACTTAGCTTGTTATACACAAATGAAATGTAACTTCATTTAGGTTTGAGTAACCGTACCTAAACGTGTACTCTTAGTTGGTTCAACAATAGTTAACCAATGGTTAGCCATATGAGCACTTTCATACCAACCTTATTCATCTTCACCATAACTAGTTCAAGTGACTCAAATGAACTAGTTAGAGAATTTTTCAATTGCTTAGATCTTATAAAAGTATACAAGACACAATCTGAAAAGAAAAGGGCACCTAAATATACCTCAATCTAAAACTTTTCCACCTATAAGTCCTTTCTCCGAAAGTGATCGTCTATGGACTGAGTCGAGACGATAAAACTAATCGGTTCATACTTCGTGTGATCGTCTATGGATACGAGATCGAGACAATACGACAATAAGATAACTTGTGTGATTGACTATGGATACAAGATCGAGACAATGCAACAACGAAGAATGTTTACTTGATAATAGGTTCGAACTTAACCAAACACAATAGGATTGCTATCAAGTAAATAGGAATTAACGTTTGTGTATTTTACTTCTAATTATAATAAAAACAATTATAATTGCGAAAATACAAAAGTAAAAGACACAACAAGATTTTGTTAACGAGGAAACCGCAAATGCATAAAAACCCCGGGACCTTGTCCAGAATTGAATACTCTCAGAATTAAGCCGCTATACAAAATCTAAACCAACTTCGTATAGTTGAGACCAAGTAACTAAACCTATAGTTCACCTAGTTCCCTCAGTATCCCTACGCCTCCAACTTGTAATAAGTTACGCACTTAGAAAAATTCCTTTGGTTCGTATTCCAAACAGTAAAGGAACAACAAATTTGTTCGGTAATAACTCTTTTCAAACAAAGTGATATGAGTTTAACAAAAGGCTATTCCGTTTATCCCAATAAACTCCTTTGTCGGGTTCTTAGATCAATCTATTCAATAACTACCAAAGTAATTGTTTAGACTATGCAATCAATACTATGAATCACAAAGAAATGTATTGATGCCGATCTACATAACTAATCAATCGAATCTATCACAAAGATAGACAGATTATAGTTGGATCCCTCCAGCCGATCAAGTTTTGTACACACCAAAGATTTTTAACTCAAATAATAAATATTCTTTGTCTTTAAATCTTCTTAGATCTTCAATAAACACCTGCACACAAACAACTTAAATATCTTGTGATCAAACACACACAGAACGGAGTCTGTTAACAATGGATTACCACAAGACGTCTTTAGATCTATAAACAGTTCTAAAGATTCCCGTCGATACTTCGATCTAGTTTGAGTGAATCTTATATCAGAAGAGAAGATTCTCAAGCATAAACAAACTAGGTGCAATCAAAGTTCAACAACCGTTAGTCAATCAAATCAATCGAAAACTAATAATAAACTGCAATTATCTAGTTTCCCACCAACGGTACTCGTAGAGCTTCACAATCCCAAAGAAGTCTTTAAAACGAGCGGTCGTAAGAGATTTCGCCTAATTAGGGTACTTTCCTCCCCGAATAGACGGCTCTACCAGTAATAACACAGCTAGGTAGTTTTGCTGTCTCTGAGGATTAGTTTGCTCGAAATGCAAACTTCAATATTTATAGACCAAGGAAGTTTGGACACCAAGGAATTTCCAAAACCGAATATTCTCAAAGATATGCAATAAAGTCCAAATCAGTTTTCATAATTCCTGGAAATGCTCTGTCCAAATATTGTCCAATTTTTATTTTCTAAAGATATGCATTTAACCGCCGGAAATTAAAAGCATATAAAACTAAAAACTTTAATTAAAAGATTCTCAATTTATTTCGATCTAGGATTCTCCTTTAGTTATTAAGGAATATCTTTGAATAATAAAAGATAAGAATTACTGCACATGTTCAAAGTATGTCGACATCTTTACTTTGTAAATCCTTTTTCATATTTAGAATCTTGGAACCGATTTTCCATACTTCCAAACAAGTTTAGAATTGGTTCATCTGACTTCCAAGAACTATGTGATTGATTATCCTATCAAATCACCAGTCATGGGTTTAACGGTTCTACCAAAACAAGCTTCGGTTCTACCTCCATGTGGGTACTAGGATCGGTCAAACTAGTTACCAAAAGTTGGTTGATTAGGTACTAGGATCGGTTACCACATATTTATGGTATTTAACTTGTAATCGGTTGCACAAGTCATGGGATCGGTTACCAATTACTAAGGCTTGTTGCACCTCTTACAAGGATCGATTCCACATACTTGTGATCGGTTGCACCTCTTACTAGGATTGGTTCCCCAATGTCTAGAGTTGGTCATACCAATTACAATATATCAATCATACCATCTCAGGTGATTACTTAAGATCGGTTTCACTAATAAAAGTCAAACCAATACAAAAGTCAAGCATTGTGAATAGTTTTACCAAGATACATAAACAAGTTATGAGCGGTTATACTAAACACACATATTGGTAATCCAAAGATTTGCAATGAATAACAATACCAATAATCCTAGCGATTTCTCTTTCGATTCACAAAACAAGTTTATGAATTGTACTTCCTTTAAACGAATGTAAAACATTGTTTCCTAGGACAAAATCTTCACCCATACCCATACATAATCACAATAGAAGTCATACGATTATGTCGATGTCTTATATACGAAGTTCTAAAGATAGACGTTATACTTCGTATTGTAATTCCTTAATACTATGTCTAACTAGAGAATAATCATTCACAGCTTCTTAGTTATGTTTTCAATATGCACGACTTGAAAGATACGTTAGGAATGAAACAGTTCAAGTCAAATATTACTAACCTCAAGAGGAAGGATGATGTCGTCGTTTTAGCTCTTTACTTCTTCAAATTCTTAAAGTCTTCACGTAATACTTGTAAGTCTCATATCCTAGTAACTTTCTAGCTGACCTATACGAACTTGACTCTAGTAAATAATCAAGCGACTATTTAAATGAGTTTTGATTCACTAAAATATGACAACCAAACTTGACATACCAACGCTTGGTGGGTTCAACCGAGCTATGCTCTAACAATCTCCCCCTTTGTCAATTTTAGTGACAAAACTCTTACATCATATGGATAAACAAATTACAAGAATTCATTACACATACGCTTGATTCCAAGTTTCAACAACACAATAACCTGAATACATTCAATCCATAAATGCCATTGTTGACATTATAATAACAAAGCTAATACTCCCCCTAAAGGTAAGATAGGTAGATTTTAAATCCGCACGTCTTTGTTATTCCCTTTGTAGTTAAGATAACCACAAGTATCAATATGATATGTTGCCCCCCCTTAGTCTATGCTTTACTCTTTCGTTAGATATAACGTTTAAGCACCATTGTCCTTTCCTTAGTGATACCAAATCACTTGTTTACTCCATATATTTCTCCCCCTTTTTGTCACAAAATGACAAAGGTACGAGCAAATAAAGGACAAACCGAAAGGATCTTACAAATCTTAAAAAAGACTTGCATAACCTATAAGAGTTATAAGCACGAGGGTTCCACACACCATTGTAGATAACCAATATCAAAACCGAAACTACAAAGTAATTTTGTTTTGATATGTCACCAAGGAAACAATTTCCAGAAGCAATTTTCCCTAATAGTTTAGCAAATCAAAAATTGACTAAGCACCTTAGTTCTTTTGCTAAACCGATTGTACAAATACAATCGCTTGTTCGATAAGACCAAAATAAAGATCAGAATTAACTCTATTTTTCTCATCAGGTTCTAATTATTCAAATAATAACTTAGACCTTTCACTTTTAAACAAGACAAGTACTAGGTTAGTTAACTAGCATTTCTTGTTAAGGCATTCATTAGACTTGAATAACCGAAACCTCCACTTTGATAAGTCTAACTAAGATCAAAATTAAATTAGTTTCTCTTATTCGGAATCGAAGTGGACTAAACAATTGACCCCGAAAACCTTTTTGTTAAGCCATAAACAATTCATACAAACCAAATAAATCAACTTGCATAATTATTTACCTCAAACGGAAGCAATTGAAACAAACATAGACATTATAGTACCGCAATTTCACAGAAATTTCGTAAGCCTAAACAATTGATACCAAACCATAAAGAAAAATAACAATAGTTTTTCTTAACCGGAAACAATTGAATCACACACACACACATCCATACACAAATAATGGAATAAACATCAATTGTACCGAAATTTTGTTAAGCAAAATCAATAAATATATGCAATAAAATCAGGCTTTTCTTAAACAGGAAAACGATTAACTAACAAATTCGTTACCTCAAGCTCCGCATCCTCTTCTCCTCAGAAAGATATATCATTAAGCGCAAGTTCACATAGAACTCTCCCCCGTTGTGTTGTCATCCTCCCGCCAAAACAAAAGAACAACAACAAAGAGCAACCTTTACCAGAGAAAGGTTGAAAATCGCTTTTAACTAATGCGATGCAAAAGTTGAAACCTCGAAACACATATGCTTTTATGCTAAACCAAAAACGATTCAACATATTGTGACTTTTTCACATATTAGTTTCAATCAGAACCCCTTATGATCCTTTGATAAAGCCTACCAACATGGGCTAGAACTCAATCCCGCTAAATCAAAAAGTCACCCAAACCATAAGGGTTCACACAATATGAGATCGAATATTAAGGTTATGAAAACCAAAATCAAACATCCCATAACATACATAGCAATAATATAAAGCATTCAAGCACAGGCTATGTAATCGAAAAACTATCACACGAAAAATTATAAAATAATAATTTTATTCATTATTCATTAAATAAATAATAGATAGTTTTATTCAAAATAGACCTTATACAATTTATTGACGAAAATCAAAAACTGATGTCTATTCTCCTGGATTAAGTAATACAGCAAATAACTTAATCTCTAGTGGTGCTCTTATTGTTTACTGAGATTTCATCAGTACTCAAACTTTTGAAGCATGTCTCAAGAGACTTGTCTGCAACCACTTCCTGTTTTTCAAGTTCTTCAATTAGAACCTTGAGTTCAGCAAGAACACTTCTTGTTTGATCAATTCTTTCCTTGAGCCAATCTTGATGTTGAACTGTCATTATGAGATTGGTTCTTAGTTCTTCAAAACCTTGGATATAGTGAATCATACTATCAGAACGAATCCACTTGGTTTCGGTTGGATCTTGAAAGTTGTAAGCTAACAGACATGACTCATCTTGAGATCCATTCGAACTATTTGAATCATAATCAGACATGATTTTTGATATGTTTTTCTTCTTCCTTTATGTATTGATTCCTTGACAATCTTTAACCTTTTGAGCTTCCTACTTATTAGCCTTTGTGACACTGCGAGGTATTGGAGGCATGCTCGGTTATTTAAATAGAGATTG
Organism: Papaver atlanticum; assembly: GCA_023531105.1. NCBI lineage: Eukaryota > Viridiplantae > Streptophyta > Magnoliopsida > Ranunculales > Papaveraceae > Papaver > Papaver atlanticum. Next base: position 28,188,921 of record JAJJMB010007708.1, on the reverse strand, counting down.
ATCAGGGTTTCAGAATACAAGCAAGAGATAGTTTCTCTTTAAGAAGAGATAACTCTTGGACCTAAAATATCAGGAAATTCCGAAAATATTAAAAGAATGTATTCAGTTTCCTTTTTCCGAACTTCTCATGTTGGAAGGTTTATTAAAAATTTAAGATTCTAAATAAAACCTATTTTTGGAAGATCATGTTAAACATGAACAAATTTTTAGACAGACATGGATTCGCAGTCATCCATAAAATGTCACATATTTTTCTGATAAACAAATACACATTAGAAATGTGCTCTCGTTTTATTGTGCTTTTCTCATCCATAATTAAGAGCACGAAAGAGGATGCGAGTGCACAATTTCGATACAACTAAGTTGTATCGTAGTAAGCTTTTTATAGCCTATGGCGAGTATCAGAAACATAGTTCATGTTTCTCTTTGGGAATTTCTGCCCAAAATATTTTCTCCCAAGAAGGTGATCCTTCCTTGATCCAAAAACATGATCATTAGGAGACACTGTACTGACGCGAGAATTTTCAGAGATGGATAAATCTCTCTTAATTCTATTAATGAGATTTTCATATGATTTTCTCATTCTAAGGATTTCCTTATGATGCACATCAGCATGATTATCTGAAACAATTATCGGAAATTCCTGATTGTTTCCTTTGACAGAGATTCTCTCTTTCCCTTTCTTTTGGAATCGTTCTTCATCAAAACACGAATTTTTTCGATATGGGTGAGGAGGAACCTTTTTCCAGAAGCGATTATCAACTCTTACTTCTAATTCTTTTAAGTTGACCTTGTCAGGTTGTGGTATATTCTGTCTTTCTACTGAGGAATGATCTTTCAGTTTTTTAAGACAAGAAACTTCTTTCAATATTTTTACCACCATATTTTGAAGAAGTATAAGTTTCCTGTCAAGTGACTGAAAGTTGTATTCCTTAAGATCACGTTCACGAAATCGGTTCAAAGTTTCCTTTGGACAAGATTTCGTCTGATCATCAGTAGATGTAGAAGCTGGTTTCTCATCCTCTTCTAACTTGATGTAGTTAGGTAAACTACCATCATCAGGATCTGTTTTGGATGTGATCAAAAAGGATTTGTTATCACAATCTCTCAAAGTCGAGCAAGGACCTTTGGTTTCTTCATCAGAAAAAGTTATAACAGAATCATTAGTCAGAGTCATAGAATGTGTCTTTTTATCTTGAGTAAGAGTTTTACAAGAGCTTATAGTTTGACAGTGAGATCCATATTCTCTTTGGCTAGACTATTTAGTTAAATATCTTTATCTCTGTCTGAATCAGTTTTATCTAATTTCACGTTTAAGAAGATTTGACTCTGTCTTTAATATTAGCATTCTTGTAGACAGAGATTTAATGGGCTTTAGGAGATGTATCAACTCTTTATAAACATCTTCTTTTTCATCAGAGATAGACTCAGATGTACTCTTGATTTTCGTAACTCCTGGATCATGAGTTAATGAAGTGGTAACATCTTCAACTTTTGAGTAGTCATACTCTTGCATAACGTTAACTGAATCAGTCATCGATTCAATTCTTATAGGTTGGATCGCACCAAACACAGATTGTTAGATATTTTCGTGTTTGCCTGCTCTGATACCAATTGAAAAGACGAGGGTACCCAAATATACCCCAATCTAAAACTTTTCCACCTATAAGTCCTTTCTCCGAAAGTGATTGTCTATGGACTGAGTAGAGACAATACAACTAATCGGTTCACACTTCGTGTGATCGTCTATGGATACGAGATCGAGACAATACGAAAACAAGATAACTTGTGTGATTGACTATGGATACAAGATTGAGACAATACAACAACGAAGTATGATTACTTGATAAAAGGTTCAGACTTAACCAAACACAATAGGATTGCTATCAAGTAATTAGGAATTAATGTTTGTGTATTTTACTTCTAATTATAATAAAACAATTATAATTGCGGAAATAGAAAAGTAAAAGACACAGAAAGATTTTGTTAACGAGAAAACCGCAAATGCAGAAAAACCCCGGGACCTTGTCCAGAATTGAATTCTCTTAGAGTTAAGCCGCTATACAAAATCTAAACCAACTTCGTATAGTTGAGACCAAGTAACTAAACCTATAGTTCACCTAGTTCCCTCAGTATCCCAGCGCCTCCAACTTGTAATAAGTCACGCACTTGGAACAATTCCTTTGGTTCGTATTCCAAACAGTAAATGAACGACAAATCTGTTAGAGCACTGCTCGGTCAAACTCGCAAGCGTTGCTATCTCAAGCTTGTTGTCAAGTTTAGTTGCCAAAACTAGAAGTATTGATTTCTAGTCTACTTATAGCTAAGTCTCGGACTAGGATAGAAAATATAGTTGAGATCTAGACTCCACGTCGTTCATCATACAAAGACGAAGAACTACTCAAGGAACTGGTGGAACTTCATCGACTAAAAGGTATGTGGAGACTTGAACTTATCTATCACTCAAAAAGTCTATCTACTCTATCTCCTATCTTGAGATAAAAGTCGTATTTCTATATAGACTTCGATTATACACATTTGCTATTTCGAGCCGAGTTTATCTCGCTTATCTTTTTCTCGAAATATGTGTTGGTAAGCTTTCGCTTTGGCCAAGTTCATCTTTACAAGTGACGAAAGTTATGTTGATTATTTCAATATCTTGAAAATTGCTTTGATGAAAAATAATGTGTGAATAACCTCTATTTAACATCCTCTAAGAATTTTTCAATGATTGAAATAAAGAGTTTAGAACATGTAACCATCTTTGGATATAAGCATATAATGTGTTCACGTATTAGTGTATAAGTCCAAAACCGGGAACCAAATGTATGCATACTTGTGTGTGTAGTAAATGGTTGATGGAGACTGGGTAAGTATGTGTACCCATACGCATACTGGCGGAAGTTCACATCGGTGAATTTTTGCTGAGTTTGGAAATCAAAACCAACTCAATACGGTTACCTAAGTATGCGTACCCGTACGCATACCGGCGGAAAATTCACGTCCGTGAATTTATGCTGAGTTTGGAAACCAAAACAAACTCAAACCCGGTTACTTAAGTACGCATACCCGTATGCATACTTAAGTGTGAAACTTTCTAAAATTGGTTTATTCGTGAACTTATATTTATATAAACTAAGGAATGCATATTTGCAAACCGTGGCTATAAAGTTCATGAATCGATTCGAGTGAATCAAAACCGATTTTGCTTCGATTGTGTCTTGTATACTTCTATGAGATCTAAGCAATTGAACAACTCTTGAACTAGTTATGGTGAAGATGAATAAGGTTAATATGAAAGTGCTCATATGGCTAACCATTTGGTTAACTACTGTTGAACTAACGACTTGTACACGTTTAGGTACGGTTACACAAACCTAAATGACGTATATTCCATTGGTGTATAACAATCTAAGTTCGATCTAACGGTTGAAAGATATTAGCTTGAATCTAATCAGGTTTTTATCTAACGGTGAATATTGAATGCTTTGTTACCAAGGTAACTTAGATTGCAAACCCTGATTCGGAGACTATATAAAGGAGAACTCTAGCAACTGGGAAAGTTAATCCCCACACCTTTTGTGTGATACTAGTTGTATCATCTAGAGTCGATTCTAATTTAATCTTAGGTTTCTACCAAGACCCTATAGGTTAACGACTTGAAGACTTCATTGGGATTGTGAAGCCAGACCCAACTATTTTCTCTATAGTTGCGTGATCTAATCTCGCTGTTTCTATCGTATTGAGTACAATTGTAAAATTGGATCGAGATTAATTTCTCCGATAGGCAAGATAGAAAAGTAATCACAAACATCTTCATCTCATCGTTTGTGATTCCACGATATCTTGTTTCGCTAGTCAATTAAGATTATTGTGAGGTGATTGATAATTCTCGGCTGTTCTTCGGGAATATAAGTTCGGGTTATCGATTGGTTCCTGTTCACCTTGATTTATCAAAAGACGGAACAAAACTTGTAGGTATTTCTATGGGAGACAGATTTATCTATTCTTGTAGACTTTTCTGTATGATACATATTTGTTTATTAAAGTCTTCGACTTCAGGTCGTAGCAACTCTTAGTTATGGGTGAGATTAGCTAAGGGAATCAAGTGCGAAGTATCATGCTGGGATCAGAGACGTAAGGAGCGCAACTGTACCTTGGATCAGTGTGAGATTGATTGGGGTTCAACTACAGTCCAGACCGAAGTTAGTTTGTAGTAGGTTAGTGTCTATAACGGCTTATTATAGTGTGTGTTCAATCTGGACTAGGTCCCGTGGTTTTTTTGCATTTACCGTTTCCTCATTAACAAAACTTCTGGTGTCTGTGTTATTTCTTTTCCGCATTATATTTTGTTATATAATTGAAATATCACAGGTTGTGCGTTGAATCAATCAATTGGGAAATCCGACCTTTGGTTGTTGATTGAAAATTATTGATACTTGAACATTGGTCTTTGGTACCGTTCAAGTTAATTTCTCTTGTATTCAATTAGACTCGCAGATTTATATTTGCTTGAGAAATGATTGAATCGAGAAATTGAGATATAACTCTTTGATATACTTTTTATTAAGATTGAGTCTGACTGTCTAGTTGATTCTCTTAAAAGTATATTGGATTTAGTCCATACAGATTGCTAAGCGAATTATTGGGTGAGGTTGTTGTACCCCCATTTTTTCAATTGGTATCAGAGCTGGCAAACACGTTTAAGACCTAATAAGTCTGTGTTTGTAGCGATCTGACTCTATGGACAGAAGTGCTATCTCTATAAACGTACCACCAGTCTTCGATGGCTCAAATTACTTATGGTGGAAAATTGTTATGCGTGCCTTTCTTCAAGCATGTGATTTTCAATCATGGGTTTATGTAGTTAATGGCTATGATGCTCCCGTTGTGGCAGTAGGAGATGCAACTGTACCGAAAGACATTGGTGCATATGACGCTGCTGAGATACTTGCTGCAAAGCAAAATTCCGATGGTTTGAATGCTATCATACATGCCATTACCCCAGATCTTCAGCACCATGTGACTACGTGCACTCGTTCTAAAGATGCTTGGGATATCTTAGAAACTGTATTTGAAGGAAATATCAGTGAAAAGGAAGCTAGGCTTCAAAACCTAAATTCCGATTAGGAAAACCTTCGTATGGCAGATGAAGATTCATTTGATGAGTTTAATCACAAAGTGTCTGAAATTGTTAATGCATCCTTTGCATTGGGTAAGACTATTCCTAAAAAGGACATTGTGATGAAAATTCTCAGATCGTTGGCATCTAAATACGATTCTAAGAAGCACGCCATCGTTGAAGGAAATAACCTTAATGAGCTTTCCAGAAATACTCTAATTGGAAAGTTATAGATTCTTGATCTTAATCAAAACACAGTCAGGACATCTGCGTTCAATGCTGTAACCAACACAAGTGAATCTTCTAACTTGTCTTGGGCTGATGAATGTTGTTCCAATCACGTTGATTTTGATAAATCACTGATAACAGAAAAAATCAAGGATTCTGTATGAAGAAGTAAACTATGTAATAAACATCTCTCTCCAGTTAATGTTTCAGATGATTCAATACAAGAAAAATCTTTCCTGAGTGTCAACTTCTTGGATGCGTCTGATATGTGCAATGAACCTTTAGCTCTTGCAGCAAAAACTTCCACCTACTCAATTTATGATTCAGAGCTTGAGTCCGACACAGAGATTTGTGAATTCTTGAATAAAAGTAGAGAAATTCACCAAGAAAATCTTCAACTAAAGGCTTCGTTGAATAAACTTGAATCATCGTTCCAGGTGAAAAATCTTGAGATAGATTGTCTCAATGATGAGTTCACCAGAACCGTGTTACTAAAGGAAAAATAGATCAATACTCTTAAGAATGACCTGCAAAGGTTATCCGGAAGTTCTGGCAAAATTTCAGCAATGTTGTTTGGTCAGAAGTCCTTTGGAAACACAAATGGTTTGGGGTTTAAAAGCAAAACTGTAAACACAAACAACTCTCTTGCTGGAAGAGTGAACACTTTAGGTTGTGATAAACAGAAGACAATTCAACAAAACAAAGAATCTTTATTGATTTGTTCGTTTTGTAGAGATGCAAATCATGTTCAAAGTATGTGTTGGAGATTCAAGAGGAACAACAAAAGAATTGCCAAACTTCAGGAGAACATGCAGAGGATGAATCTGGCGTTGGATGATCAACAAGATTTTCATAAAAAATCCAGAAATTCCAGATTCAGACGAGGTAAGAAGTCTGTTTATACAACAAACCTTGATAAGCTACTAAGTGGTGAAAAATGTGAGCATTCGGCTCACTTCATCACTGTCTAATACCAGTGACGTCCGCACCCTCATCTTTAACTTGAGAAAATGAGGTGTGCATCAAGGTGGCTCAAGTCTTTATATTTGTGTACTATTTTCTTATTTTTGTTAAGAAAATATTCTCCTAATTTTTTAGATAATGTATAATAAACCATGAAAGACTTTTTCAAAGTTCTTCTATGGTTTTTGTGTCCATAAGTCTATTTATAATCATATGTGATCATGTCCTTCATCTCTTTTTTCCTTGAAAGATACAGTTTCATAGCTCCCGTAACTAGAAGTACCATAAAAAGGGATGCAGTCGAAGTAGTTAATGTGTATCTGTGTGAAGGAATCACTTCCTCAAGGAAGAAGAAAGAGATATCTACAAATGATGGAGAAGGTTCTTCCTCTAACTGCCTCTTGTCAATTTGTCATTTTGATAATAACTTTAGAGGTATGGTGAAAGATTTCATCAGCAAACGAAACGATTTAAAATCTCAAATTGTTTCTTCTTTAGAAAAGATAACTCACTATGAACAAATGTTGTCTCTATCAAAGAACACCTTGCGTGAGTTAAGAAGAGAACTTAGTGAGTTGACTGATATTTCTGAAGATTTAGAGGAATTGAACGATCCCATAATCAATGGGTTTTTCAATAATGAGAAGGAATTCTCAGTAGATGCTCTGAGAAAGCTCTACAATGTCTAGGAAACTTCTTATGAGAATTTTATTCTTGTGTTTTTAAGAAGAATAACTAGAGTTTGGAATAGCCATTATTGTGATTACACATAGCTATGTCCAACATTTTCATCTTCAATGTTTTTAGATTTATTTGTTTAAATTCTAAAGTTTGTTTGGAAGATGATTTTTGCAGTATTAATCTTTATGGTTTTATATATTGCGATTTGTTATGAGATATGTGTGTTTGCGTCCGTGAACTATGATTGTCCCATACGTTGTCAAAAGTTAAGTCCTTCGTATGTCGATATGCAAGTATTGATAAAAGAATGAATGAACTTTTGACAAAAACAAAAGTTAAGCCTTTTATGTCATTATACAAATATTGATGGAAGAAAGGATGAGCTTTTGTTTACAAAGATTAAGTATATTGTATGTCATTGTGCAAATAGTGATGGAAGATAGAATGAATCTTTGTCTATTCCGTAGTATTGATCTTCCCTGATCTATATTTTTTATGTATATACTGTGCGTCTCCGTAAGTTTTCTTATGTTGAGCATTTTCCAATTGGATTAATCATGGGTTCTCTTGTGGTTAATTTAGTTGAGTATTCCGGTTGAATTAATCATGGGTTCACTTGTGGTTAATTCAATTGAGTATTTTGGATATATATTCATATTCTTATATGATTCGTTGTTATCCAAAATCCTTATTTTCTCGTGAAAGTAAGGTCGCTCTTGTTGTTCTTTCAGGAATGACATTACATGGGGGAGAGTTCTTATTTGAACTTGTGCTTTATTGCCAAATCTTTGTGGGGAGTGCGGTCGTGGAATATTGTAGGGGTTATCTTATATCTTTATAAACTCCTTGATGAATGCATTTAGTTTCGACTATATGATTGCATCTAAAAATTTGATATGTGCTTTCTTTTGGTCATGAAATGTCTCTATGGAAATTTAGTTAGGATCCCACTAGTTTTCGTACCTTTGCCAATTTTATTGACAAAAAGAGGGAGAATTAATGTGTAGTTCACACTACAAATACATATGGTTTTCGGATCATTATGTAAGGGGGAGTGGTTTCCATGTGAGATGGAGTATTGACTAAGGAGGAGTGATACATATCACCATAGTATTGTTGTCAAAGTTATGATACAATTGAACTTTGATGTCGTGTAATAATACTATGACACTGTGTAACAATGATCGAGAGATTTTGTTTTCTCATTGTTATGGCTAAGGATTTTCAACAACGATGATGCTGATCTTACAACCTTTGGAATCATTGGAGTACTTGGAAGTGACGAAGATTTCGAGTAGTGTTGAAGAACCAAGGAGATCATGCATGTGGAAGAGAAGCTGCAAAGTTTATTTTTTGTATTCCATATGTATTGATAGTTTTGTCACTAAAATTGACAAAGGGGGAGATTGTTAGAGAACTTCTCGGTCGAACTCGCAAGCGTTGCTATCTCAAGCTTGTTGTCAAGTTTAGTTGCCAAAATTATAAGTCTTGATTTCTAGTCTACTTATAGCTAAGTCTCGGACTAGGATAGAAAGTGTAGTTGAGCTCTGGACTCCATGGCGTTCATCATACAAAGACGAAGAACTTCTCAAGAAACTGGTGGAACTTCATCGACTAAAAGGTATGTGGAGACTTGAACTTATCTATCACTCAAAAAGTCTATCTACTCTATCTCCTATCTTGAGACAAAAGTCGTATTGCTATATAGACTTCGATTATACACATTTGCTATTTCGAGCCGAGTTTATCTCGCTTATCTTTTTCTAGAAATATGTGTTGGTAAGCTTTCGCTTTGGCCAAGTTCATCTTTACAAGTGACGAAAGTCATGTTGATTATTTCAATATCTTGAAAATTGCTTTGATGAAAAATAGTGTGTGAATAACCTCTATTTAACATCCTCTAAGAATGTGTCAATGATTGAAATAAAGAGTTTAGAACATGTAACCATCTTTGGATATAAGCATATAATGTGTTCGCGCATTAGTGTATAAGTCCAAAACCGGGAACAAATGTATGCATACTTGTGTGTGTACTAAATGGTTGATGGAGACTGGGTAAGTATGCGTACCCATACGCATACTGGCGGAAGTTCACGTCAGTGAATTTCTGCTGAGTTTGGAAATCAAAACCAACTCAATTTGGTTACCTAAGTATGCGTACCCGTACGCATACTGGCGGAAAATTCACGTCCGTGAATTTCTGCTGAGTTTGGAAACCAAAACAAACTCAAATCCGGTTACTTAAGTACACATACCCGTACGCATACTTAAGTGTGTTACTTTCTAAAATTGGTTTATTTGTGAACTTATATTTATATAAACTAAGGAATGCATATTTGCAAACCGTGGCTATAAAGTTCATGAATCGATTCGAGTGAATCAAAACCGATTTTGCTTCGATTGTGTCTTGTATACTTCTATGAGATCTAAGCAATTGAACAACTCTTGAACTAGTTCATTTGAGTCATTTGAACTAGTTATGGTGAAGATGAATAAGGTTGATATGAAAGTGCTCATATGGCTAACCATTTGGTTAACTACTGTTGAACCAATGACTTGTACACGTTTAGGTACGGTTACACAAACCTAAATGACGTATATTTCATTTGTGTATAACAAGCTAAGTTCGATCTAATGGTTGAAAGATACTAGCTTGAATCTAATCAGGTTTTCATCTAACGGTGAATATTGAATGCTTTGTTACCAAGGTAACTTAGATTGCAAACCCTGATTTGGAGACTATATAAAGGAGAACTCTAACAACTGGGAAAGTTAATCCCCACACCTCATGTGTGATACTAGTTGTATAAGCTATAGTCGACTATATGGGGAAATTAAAAAAAAAAACAAAAAAACTGTCAGTTCAGTTCTTCGCTTCACCCCCTTCCTGTTCGTCTCTTCTTTTCTTTCTTCTCTTCTGCTTACAACTCAAAACCCTAGAACAGGGATTGAATCATTGAATTGAAGTTTCAATCCTCACAAAACCCTAGATTTATTAGTCTCTCCTTCATCATCTCTTAGGTCGATGGTTGAAATTGAAGATGGGAAAGAATCGGAAATTTAGATGTTTCATCGTGTATGAATCTTAGATGGGTTAGAGGAGAAATAGAAGGAAGCTGTTACTGCGATTAAATCGTGAAACAGGGACGAGATGGTGAGAAATCAAAGTTAGGGTTTGAGTTAATCCCATAAATTAGTCGATTGCAAGAAATCAAGGATGAAATTAAGTTGAGATTGGGAGTTTATCAAGAATCAGAAGATGGGTATTGTTTCTGCTTCAGTTAATTAAAGATGATGATGAATTACAGGGTTTCGATGGAGTTCTGTGTTTAACAGGATTTCGCTTTCTCTCCGGAAAACCCTAGGCAAAAGAAAACAAGTCCAATTCGTAACGAATTTCCCAAATCAAAGCCTAATAATTCAGATCTTTTTGGAAACCTTTGTTAGAAGATGGAATTTCAGATCTCTTCTCTCTTTCCCCTCCCTATAATCTCTGCTATCTAATCTGAGTTTAGTTTAATTATTTAGTCGTTTATTTATCAAATCTAGAATCGATGTTTATGGAATTAGATCTGGTTTTATATTTTCTGAAATTGGTGTTTATAGAATGAGATCCAGAAGATAAAGGATAGTCTCAAATGCAGTAGATGTTTTTGTTTCATAATCAATTTCTTTGTTTTCATGTTTTGTTTGAATTTCGTCTCGTCAAAGCATTAACAGTTGAGTATAGGTTTGTGGTTGAACTACTGCTGTTGTTATTGAATGTGTGATTGCAGAATTTGCAGTGAATGAATTAGTTGAATGTTAGGTTGCAAGGAAGGAGCTATGTGGCCGGAAATAGACCACAAAACAGAGGAAACTCTGTCAAAATCAGTTTCTGGCGAGTTGACTCACCAGAAACCAGCTAACCCGTGAACCCGCAAGCTTTACCCGTTACGGACACGGGTTGAAGAAATGACCACCCGTGAAGAATATCAACCCGCAGGTTTTGGCCTGTGCTAACCCGAACCCGTGTAACCCGTAACAAGCTAGCCCCGGCCCGCCCGTTTTCCAGCTCTAACCATACCACATCATCATAGATAGCTAAACATTCTTCTCTTTCTGAATCTGCTACTCCTGCATAGGACTTTGCGAGGCAGCCCTTCCAGTTTCCTGCAAAATCACGCATAATCAAACCCACACCTGTTAGACCAGTATTGTAATCATAAGAAACATCATAGCTAATAGTAAAATATGGGTTATCATAGGGTTTCCATATTGCATGAGAGGTTAAGAGTACTGGGAAGGCCAAATTACTATCATTTGCCTTGTCAGAAAGCGAGGATAAATAGTAAGCAAAGCTGTTTGCTTTCCTAGCAGTGCTTCTAGGGTCAACCTTCTTCTTTTGGAAAATCACCTCACATCTTTCATTCCATATACTCCATGCAACAACCATGGGTAAGTTTAGCCAATTGCCCTGACTTTGCTGTTGTTTAGACTGCATTATCCAGTCTTCAAATATTGCAGCAATATCATTGAATCTTCCTGTGAGAACCATACTACCTCCTGGTATTCCCATCCATACTTCCCTTGAGAAGGGAAAATGAAACATAATATGCATTGTGCTTTTTTCATATTGATTGCATAAAGCACAATATTTATTTATGTACCCAGGACTCCTTCCATCTTATAGTAGTGCCTTGAATAAAAACTGAGAATTGCCTATAACCTAAGATGTCTTAAAACAATCTCTTATAAGCATATTTGAGAGTAAAGGCACCATTTTTAGTGAGCTTCCATATTAATTTGTCTGTAGTGTTAGCTGAGAGCCTCATTTTAGAATAAGATCAGCCGTAGATTGATCAAACAGATAACGCACCAGATCAGAATTCCACCTCCTGCCATCTGAAAGAAAGAGCTCATTAACCCAGACAAAATTTTCATTGTCAATAGCTTCTGGTCTTGGTATTGGTGGTTCTTCCATGCCTATAATCCACACATCCAACCAGATTTTTATTTGAGAACCATCACCAACACGCCAGCAACTGTGTTTCCTAATGAAGTCCATGTTTCTCTGCAGACCTTTCCATGCCCAAGAGCAATCTTTCTTTATTGTAGCATGTAACATACTTGTGTAGGGGAAATATTTAGCAGACATACACTTAACCCAAACTTCATCTGAATTAGTGCAAATCCTCCAAGCAGCTCTTATAAGAAGGGCTTGATTCAAGATGTTTAATATTTAAACCCTTGTCCTCCAATATCTTTATGCAAGTTCAGATCTTTCCATGAAGTAACGTACGTACCTCTTTTGTCATCAAAGCCCCACCAGAAGTCCTTCTGCACAATACTATATTCATTTATGATATCTTTAGGTATTTGAAAACAGCTCATCGTATAAGAGGGAATGGTATTGGAGACAGTGTTTATCATTAAAGACTTGCTGCACTGCGCCATTGTTTTGCTCCTATAAATAGATAATCTATTTTTCACCATATCAAGAAGATGTGTGAAGCATTTTTTATTGCTTTTCCCAATCAACAGATGCATTCCTAAGTACTTCTCTTCTGGATCCATGTGCGGCACTTTCAGTCTTCTAGTTAGAATTCTGCAGAATCTTGGTGGAACATTAACACTATAGTGAAATTAACCATTTGACCATAGGCAGTACCAAATTCCCCAATAATTTGAAGCAGGTTATTGACATTATAAAGATCGGCATTTGCAAACAGCAAGCAGTCATCTGCAAAGAATAAGTGGGAAATAGAAGGAGCACCTGGTGCAATTCTGATGCCTTCAATCTTTTTATTATGTTCAGCCATAATCAGTTGCCTGGAGAAAGCCTCCATAGCTATAATGAAAAGGTATGGAGATAAGGGATCACCTTGTCTAATGCCTTTTGTGGGTTTGTAAGATGCACATGGTGCTCAATTTAGAAGAATAAAAAATTTAGTGGTGCTAATGCATTGCATGATTAAATTGCACCATTCACCAAAGAATCCCATTTTTTCCATAACATCCATGAGGAAAGACCATTTAATCCTGTCAAAATCTTTTGACATGTCAAGCTTTAGAGCAAGAAAGTTTTCTTTTTCTTTTTTATTCCTCATAGTGTGAATTATTTCTTGAGCTAGTTGAATGTTGTCTGAAATCTGTCTGCCAGGAACATAGGCAACTTGTAGAGGAGAGATGATCTTGTTCATAAATTTCTTCAATCTGGTAGAGAGAATCTTGGAAATAATTTTGTAAGAAGTATTGCAGAGAGCTATAGGCCTTAAGTCAGATGGGAACTGCTTATTTTTGGTCTTTGGGATGAGAGAAATATTGGTATTGTTTAACTCGAGAATGAATCAAGACTGAAAGAATTGCTTTACCATTTGAATTACATCAGTGCCCACAATATCCAAATGAGAGTGAAAGAAACCAGGCGGGAAGCCATCTGGTCCTGGTGCCTTCCATGGTTTCATTTCTTTGAGGGCTTTCAAGATTTCAGTATCTTCAGGTACTTTGATTAACTCTAAGTTATCTGATTTAGTTATGACTTGAGGGATATTTTGTAGAAATGCTTCATCTCTAATAGGGGAAGTGGTTGTATGAAGTGCACTGTAGTATTGAGTGAGCAGGTTCTCCAGATCTTCTCTACTTGAGCACCAATTTCCATTACTATCTTTTAGAGCTTCAATGTTATTCCTTGCCCTCCTTCTATTTGCATTTGTATGATGATACTTGGTGTTTCTATCCATCTCCAAGTAATATTGATCTCTAGCCTTTTGACCCCAGAATTCACTTTATATTTGGTGCCAATGCTCTACCTCTTGCTCCAACTGCTGAACTTGCAAAGTGCTACCATCTTGAGGCTGTGAATGTTGTTGAACAGATTCAATTTGTTGATGAAGAAGATGTATATTACTTTGGATATCACCAAATTTCAATCTGTTCCATCTTGAGATATATTTTCTAGTGGTGTTCAGCTTTCTAGTGACTTGGAAGGCATGGGAACCCTGAAATTGATTATCCCAAGAAGCAGCAACTTCAGCTTTGAGAGAATCATCTCTTCATAGCATTGGAAATATTTCCAGTTCCTTTTCTTGTCACTTTTAGAAGATGTATTATCCAGTAATATAGGACAATGATCAGACCCAAGTTGAGGAAGATAAAGAACTTTTGAATTAGGAAAATGAAGCACCCATTCAGCATTATTAAGGGCTTTATCTAATCTTGATCTTCTTACACCAGTTCCATGGACATTACTTGACCAAGTAAAAGATCTACCTGAATAATCCATATCTTCTAAGCCAGCATCATTGATCATATTAATGTATGGAGAGTCCCTTGAAGCAGAAATAATATAACTTGAAGTAGAAGAAGAAGTATTGTGAATAGAAGCCCTATTTTCATTATTAAAAACCAGATTCAAATCTCCAATGACCACCCAAGGCTGATTTATGTTCTGACTTATGTCTCTAATGTAAGACCATTGTTTCTCCTTATTGTTTGGATAAGATGATCCATACATGCAAGTTAGTATCCATTCAGGCTTAGAAGGATCATCATGAACTAAACAGTTTATGATCCAAGTATCTGCATTCACAATTTTAAACTGGAAACCATCTTTCCATAGCAAAATGATTCCACCAACTAAACCCACAGAAGATATGAGTTTATTATTTGGAAACTTAAAAGGTTTTATCAGCTTATTCATTTTATCTATTCCTAGTTTTGTCTCTGAGATAAAAATGATATTTGGGTCATATCTACTCATTAAATCTCTTAGATGGTCTCTAGTGGTTTTGTTAGAAAAACCTTAACAGTTCCAAGCTAACACCCTCATGTTTATAATACCAATGGAATAAATAGAGTAAATAGTGCAATGCAAGTTTCTAAAAGTATGAATAAAACTAGAGTAACAGTAGATATTGCTAGTAATAAAATTAAAAGAATGCAAGGGATAAGGATAGACAATTACACTGAAAGCAATGCTCCCTTGATCCTGTGTGATATCCAGCCATGAATCAGCAGCAGAGTCCTTCTGAACATCCATATCAACAGCTTCCATGAAGACAGTTTGAGTGTTGTTGTTACCAGCATGATCATCACCAATACTGATACCAGTTTTATGCAAAACTGCTATACTGTGCAAAACTGCAATGGATGGCAAAACTGCTATCAGAAGAAAACTTATGCTGAATACAGAGATCCAAAACTGAATGAATACCATCTTTTCGATCAAGGAAGTCCTGCAACAAAATTAGCAACTCATAATTAGAATAGACATACAATGGGATCAAAAAACAAACAAGAAAACAAACAGTAAGAAATTAAAGTGTTGTATCTAAACAAATGAATAAATAAAAAAAAAAAAAACTAGTTGATGGATTTAGGAAAAGAATAAAGCATAACTAAGATTCAGGGTCAAGAATAATTCAGATCATAATAAAAAGAAACATAAATGATGCCTAAGGATAGATTGTATGAGAGATGATTAAAATCAAGAAGAAAATCATGATTTTTTTTTGAAACTGAGTCGACTCATAATCGCCCGATTCGCTGAGCTCTTTTATTTAGATTTTATCCCTTAAGTAATAAGTAATACTTATTCTTGACTACAAGTCAAGCATTCATTCGTTTGGGACATGAGTTTCCTGCGAACAACACAGGACAGCTGCACCAAGAGTTCACCGCCATTCAGCCAATGGCCAATGGTCTGACGAATGCTAGCCATGAGTTTTGAAAGTTTAATGGAAGCTGAAGTCATAAATCTCCTGTTATGAATTTGAAGAAGCATGTGTACGAACTGGTAAGATTGAGGTTCAATTCAAGCTGAGATTACAGGGAAGAAAAGGAAGGTTTGCTGCCCTGGGTCAGGGTCATATTTGGAAAAGTTACCACGGAAACAAGACGGAACATTGAGTGCCAGGGGTTCACTGGCTTGGTGCAAAGCCGTAGAGATCAGATAAAGCTGAAGTTTGGCCAATAATTCAGGGGATAGAGACCTATTTTGAGAAGCCGAGATTATTTAGGAAAGAGTTTCTTTGTCGAGAAGCCAGTTAAGAAAGCCTCTTGATGTCCATTGATTTATGTGGATTGACGGAGTAGATTGAAGCTGATTAGAGTCTGTGAATGAATGGGAAACTTGGGTCTCTGTCTGTTTCGAATTTGCAAGGAGAAAGAGTTTGATTGAGTAGTACGCAAGGCAGAACTGAGATATAAAAGAAGAACCCAACTGCCAGGAAAATATATCATCCCACATACCCCCTCTGCGGCTGCTTTCACCATCACCAACAGAGAGGAGCTTTGCTCCTCTCCAAACCCTTCTTCCATCACCACTTTCTCATACCACCTGCATATACCATCATCTCCATCATCCATTCACTGCATGCCACCACAACCTTCACAGCACCATCACATTCATCCACCACCTGCATATCTCCATCTCAATAACACCTTGTTCCCATCACTATCACCTACATCCACAGATCACTATCCACCTGCATATTACCACCATCTTTCCACCTCATCTGCATTCAATACACCACCAGCACTTCAGGGCCAGCAGTTCACAGACCATCGCAAGTTACAGCACCACACCAGCAGCAATTCCTATTTCGCAGTCACCATTCCATCCACCAACAGCAGCAAGCTTTCTCACATGCAGTCCATACAACACCACTTCCATCTATTTGCTGCAGCAGTATCATTCCACCAATACACCTGCTATTTGCTTGGGTTTGCTTAATAAGTTTTGAATTTGTGTCTCGTTGTCTGCCATGAACTTCAGTAGCTAAATACCTATTTGGTTAGGGATATTTCAAAGCTATGTAACTTGTTCTTGATAATTTATTCAAGTTAATCTTTCTTTCCTAATATTGTTATATTGGTTGTCTTTTACCGTGCTTATGATCATGAATTGTGTTCAAGTTGTTTGAGTGGCCAATTAGATGACTTGTTTGCAATACTAATGCTAGATTTTGGAGTCTTAATCCGTAATTGTTAAGAGGACATAATCATAAGTAGCAAAACATCAACGTTGCAATGGGATTTTGTGGATTTTGGTGTGTGACAACCCTAAGTTAACATGTCGAACTTACTAGCATGTGGTTAGGATCAATTCGACTCAAAAAACATACCTGTTGGTTAAGTTACACTAGAGAGCTTATTCAAAGTGGCTTGATTGACTAGACACGAGTAGAGAACTTATTCTACAAAGTGACTTTGGAGTTTAATGGACTTGTTGAACTTATAACTTGTCTAGGATTGTTGGTAAACATATTTTAAAGAAGATTCATGTTCACTAGTGGAGAAAGACCCCTAATCATTCTCATCCTCATTGTCACATTCATATTTGTTTTGTAGTTTTTGCATTATTCATATTTTCAGAAATTAAATCGACAACTTTAGCTCAACTCTCCCTTAGGAACGAACCTGTTTATCATTGTGCTACTTGTTAGTATAAGAAGAGTAAGGAATATATTTTTTTGTGAGTTTGACACCTCATCAGTAACCTGCTTAAGTATGCATACGGGTACGCGTACTTAAGTAACTGGATTGAGTTTGTTTTGCACTTTCAAACTCCAGCAGAAATTCACGGACGTGAACTTTCCGCTAGTATGCGTACGGGTACACATACTTACCCGGATTTCCAACAACCGCCAATACGCATATGGGTACGCATACTTTGGGTTCCCGGTTTTGGACTTTTACACAAATGTGAGAACACACCATGTTTATGTCCAAAGATGGTTACATGTTCTAAACTCTCATTTCAATCATTGAAACTTTCTTAGAGGATGTTATATAGTTGTTATTCACAAACTATTTTTCATCAAAGCGATTTTCAAGTTATTGAAATAATCAACATGACTTTCGTCACGAGTAAAGATGAACTTGGCCAAAGAGAAAGCTTATAAACACCTATTTCGAGAAATAGATAAGCGAGATAAACTCGGCTCGAAATACAAAATGTGTATAATCGAAGTCTATATAGCAATACGACTTTTGTCTCAAGATAGGAGATAGAATAGATAGACTTTTGAGTGATAGATAAGTTCAAGTATCCACATACCTTTTTGTCGATGAAGTTCCACAAGTTCCTTGAGTAGTTCTTCGTCTTTGCATGATGAACTCCGTGGAGTCTAGAGCTCAACTACACTTACTATCCTAGTCCGAGACTTAGCTATAAGTAGACTAGAAATCAAGACTTATAGTTTTGGCAACTAAACTTGACAAACAAGCTTGAGATAGCAATGCTTGCGAGTTCGACCGAGCAGTACTCTAACATTAATACTGCAAAATCATCTTCTAAATAAACTTTAGAATTTAAATAAATAAATCTAAAAACGCAAGATGAAAACGTTGGCAATAGCTATGTGTACTCACAATAATGGCTATTCCAAACCCTAGTTATCCTTTTTAAAACACAAGAATAAATTCTCATAAGAAGTTTCCTAGACATTAAGACCTTTGGAAAAAAATTTATCGTCCCCGAACTCCTTATCGTCAACAGCCATTGGGACATAAGGTTCATGAAGAAAGGAGTTGATATCAACAAACCTTCTTGACTGATGCCGAACCAGGGCCTTCTGAATTTCAAGAGTCTTAAACGCAAAAGCCTTTATTTGCTTGCACTTCTTTTCTTAATTCCTTCAATTCTTCAAGAACACCAGAAAATTTCTGAAGATTTGAAGGGACAATCCTTGGTTTTCTCACATTCCTCCTTTTTCTTTTCAAATTTGAGTGAACAGGAGGATTGTATTTTTCCTTCATGATTGATGGCTTAACAATCATATTAACATCTTTTCCATCAGAAGTTATGATGCTTGGAGTCTCCATATAAAAATATGGGTTTGTGAGAGGAATTTCTCAAAACAAGCTCTACAAGCAAACTTGTGATAAAAGAGTTTCTTAGAGAAGGAAAAAGGAATGTAGGGTTACGGAACCTTTATACACTAAAAGGATTCTCGTACGCATAACTCATACCCTAAAGAAGGCAGAATTGTCTATAATACCCCTCTTTTTTATTAATATAACAGAGAAAAATCTTTTCAAAATCAATTAGAAAAGATGGAAGAATTCCAAAACAATTCAAAAGCAAAAGAAAACACACATTCTTTTTCTTTAAAAGCCTATGAAGTGCCAACTCTTGTCTCTTTTGAACCAGGCACATGAGACAAAACACTTAACCAACACAATTACGTTGTACTGGGGTGAACAATGATCTGTCCACCATACTTTTCTTGAATGGAATTCCTAGTTCTCTGTTTCCCAGACTGTTCAGACCAAAACCTTTTTTCTAATGGTCTAGAAACAACTTTGGAAATTAACTTCTTTGGTGAAGAGATAGGATTACATACCTCAGTCGATTTCTGAACAAGTTTTAGCTTGTTAGCTAATCGATTTGCTCTTCGTTGAAGTTTGTTGACATATCTTATCTTATGTTTGTACTTGAAACATTTTGTTAGAGCATAGCTCGGTTGAACCCACCAAGCGTTGGTATGTCAA